>OOFE01049362.1:16068-26084 GCA_900323365.1 Monocentris japonica
AAAACCCCCCACAATACTCATCATCTGCATGATAGTTGTATATTCTATGTGTGCATGATTTCCCACAACCTTGGATGCTGGACACTGCATGCAGGTGACGGTACCTGTAATGCATGCGCACAAATCCGCGCAGGTGGATGTCTATCACCACCAAAACAACGCACCGCATACCGCTGCTCGCGTGCCACTGCTGCTAGCAGAGGTCATTGTTTGGCTGCTGCGCTCGCTGACTGGCCAGGTGAGACAGCTGCAGACCCGGAGCCCCTGGCTGAACCCCTGCTACACCAGACCGGCACACGCTCAGGACCCACACAGTATCTCAGGACAAAGAGGAATTGCATAGTATTGAGGGATCACAGCTCCCAGTGGCTAGACTGTGAAATTAAAACTCCTAACATTTGGGAAGTAACCAATAGTTCAATATCTGTTGTAAATACACAAGACGTGTAATGAGAAGGATTTTTCTTTGGACAATACAAAATAAGATCCGATCATATCTTGTCTGAGGTATGGGTTTTTTTTGGTGCGAGGCTGGTAGAGGGTGGGGACAGGTCCGCAACCAACAGGCCAGAGGGGGTTAAGGGGCAGGGGTTGCTTGCTTGCGCTTGTCTCCTTTTTGGTTGCTTGGAAGGCATCGCTGCGCAGCCCCTGCGCTACTGCAGACTCACAGCGCATTATCTGTATCATCAGAACGCTGCAACTCCAAATAAAGAAGGAAAAATAAAATAAAATAGGAAAAAATTACAAACATGTAAGAGTTAGAGGGTTCTTACTTGTTTTTCACGATTACTGCTTCCAATCCAAGTTTCTTTTTAATTACTACAGAATTGGGCAATTAGTATAATATTTTAAGGAATGCTTAATGTACTCTCTCTTTGTTAAATTTTTCTTGTTTTGCTCTTCAAAAGGAAGCCACAAGACAGAGGAGCTCAAACATGGAGTGAGGTGGTTTTTCTTTTGCTGGCAGTTACAAACCCGTTACCATATTTTTGGACTTTGTCAGAGTGGCGGCCGCAGCTGGCTGGAAGAAGAGGAGAGGACTGATGCTGCGCTAGTGTTCCTTTCCGCCAGGCACCTACGCAGGAATAGTGTCACCCACCTGAAACCTTCTAAATAACAATATCAGTTGTGGAAAAAACCAAAAGAGACAAAAATCAGAAAACAAGATCGTTAGTATAAGTTTGCAAACAATACATTTTTTCATATGGAAATAAAACCGGTTCTTTCAAATCACAACAAAACTTAAAAACAGACCGTTCTTAGTTTTCATCCATGCAATGAATGTTTCTTTTCAAAGAAAACAAAGAATGCTCAAGGGGTGGTGGGGAGGGGAGAAAGGCTTTTATGCGTTTCTTGTTTGTTTTTTTGTTTAAAATTGGTGCAATACAATGAGGCTTGAAACTGTCCATTAATCCAGTTTTCAAACTATACTACAGAAAAGGAGGGAGGTTACTGGCTTGATCTTCCCCAAATGAACTGATCCCATTTTTTGGGAATATCATTGCATATTTGAAGGAAAAGGGAAGAAGTAGTAATCATTACTTTTCTTTTATTCTTTTTTTACTTATCAGAGATTTTTTAATACTTTGATTCCCTTTATCCTGTCCTGCTTTCTTGAATCCTGGCCAATGGGTAGGGAGAAAAGCCTGTTTAATTCTTTGTATCTAGAAGCCTCCACAGCTCTGAAATAAAGAAGTCATCGCTGTTGCTGCGCTTGCTTCATTCGGTCTCTCTAACCCAGCATCTGACGCGGGCGGTGGAGTACAGATAGTGAGCTGTCTGCCTGGCACAGCTATGGCTACTCCACTGGCTCTTAAGAACAACGAACCTTCCAAAACCCACACTATAAAACCCATTATTCAATAGTAGGGGATGTCTGGTTAGAAAATCAGCTGGGCACAATTGTCCTTATCAGCCATAATCAAAGGGAACATTATGGGGTGTGTTTAGAGAGCACGGTGGAGCCTGCTTGAGCCTGGGCTGGGCACAGCTGAAGGGTCAGGAAGACAGCTCTGAGCACACTCCACCGATCCTCAGCAAGCGCGCGGGGGGTGGAGCGACAGAGCAGGGGGAGCTGGTAACTCCCTGGTGCTCCTCCCCACTCTTGAACCCCCCTCTAGCACCATATAAGATGGCCTGTAACCAGAGAGCCAACAACTCCACATCTCCAGTTTTGACCAAACCCAGGGATGGAGTCCCTGTAACTAATACAGACAAATAGTTTGAAGTGACAAAAGGGGCGCTAAACATGTGAGGGAAAATACACAGGCAGCAAATGTGCTGAGACCAAAATGGGCTTAAAAGGGTGGCGTTAGGCACTTGATATACCATATTGGAGTACAGTGGTTTGGTTAGAGACCATCTTATCTTTTGCATTGCAAAAATTAACTACCTTGTCATCAGTTCATTTATTCTTCAAAGATCGAGCCAGCATTTTCCCTCCAAAATTCGGCTTCCATCAGAATTCATGGCCAAGGTTTACAAATGACATCAACAGAGATTAAATTTCAAAATTCCAGCCTTTCTTCCTGAAAGGGAAGGGGGTAGACCTCTGGTAAGAGGTCAGGGTAAAGCAAAGGACTAAGAGAGCAAGTGGTAAAGGGTGAGAGAAAGGGGATGTGTCCATTTTAAATATACTATAAAAACCAAATATATCAAGTTGTCTGAAAAGTAATCAACAGAAACTGGAAGGTTTGGGTTTAAGATGAATACATAAAATAAAAACAGTTGCCTCATACAGGAAGTGGTGAGTCACTCCAGTCCAATGATTCCCAAGGCTTTTGGTAAGTTAGGAGTGTGAAACTCACTGCAACTGTGAGAAATGAGAGAAAGCTACTGTTTCCTTCACTTGGCCAGGAGGGCTGCAGCTAAGCCTGGGTGGGTGGAGGTGTGGGGCCATGGAAGTACTGGGGAAGTGCTTGGCATGGGAGTGGCCTATAATTATGTGAAAAGGCTGAAAGGAACAAAATCTATGGCCTTAGTGTTAAAATGGGAGATGCTAAAATAAATATTTCTGGACAAATAAGAAAGAAAAAAACAATAAAATAAAAATATAACATCTCTGCAAATGTCAACACACTGGGACATACCTTGGCCTCCTCCAAACGCCCAAGGGCTTTGAGCAAGTTGCCCAAGTCACTACGAACACAATAAAGATCCTGGAAAACAAGGAAACATTGGTTCATTACATTCCATTACATGAAACTAGAAACAAATATCATGACCCTTCAATCTACTGTCATAATAAGTAGGTTGATTTTCTCCCTCCGTGAGGTCAGCCTATGGCACATAGGTTGCTTACAGGGTTATACTGTAATGCCGACACATAAGCCTGCACAGCTCCTTCCATGTCCCCTGCTGCCACCAGAGCCGCCGCCAAGTTAATATATCCATCGATAAAATCCGGCTTCAGTCTCAGGGCATGTCGATAGTGCTCTATGGCCTCCTGCAGTTGCCCACGCTCCTTGTAAACATTCCCCAGGTTGGAGTATGCCTCAGCCAGCATTGGGTTCTGTTTGATGGCCAAGGTACTGAAGTGAGCAGACCTGTAGGGCCAGAATGGATATGGGACAGTCACGAACCTGATGGGAGTGGCTAGCAGTGCTGAATAGGTAGAGAAGAGAGGCAGCAACAAAACTCAAGGTGAAAAGGAGAGAGGGGGAAAAACAAACAGGCATGTTTTAAATCTACACAATGATTAAAGTGCTTAAAATGTGAGGAATGCAACATGACATACCGCTCTAATTTCGCCAACATCTAAACCTACTGAAGCCATCCGTTTCTCAGTGTTGACATTTCATTCACATGTACAGAGCACAAAAAAACAAACCCTTAACCTTCACCACGGCACCTGTGAAGAAAGAGCATGGCCACCACCAAAACTGTGAAATGAGATTTTTAGAAAGGGAAAGCACGAGAACACATTTGACTGAGGGACACAAGTTCCAGAGGATGACTCAGCTGCTTCATTTGACTCCCCACACCAGCTGCGTGCAGCGATAGTCAGAGTGGGCCCAGTATTCTCTGCACCTCCACTTCACATGGTCAGTGTGCTTAGAGTCAGTCCCCCCCCCCACCTCACCTGTCAAGTCTACGGCACTGGAAGTGGATGGAAGACAGGAGCAGCAGCACGCCTGTGTTGTCAGGCTCCTGCCTCCACAGTTGCATGCAGTGGCGCTCTGCTGCCTCAAAGTCCCCTGACTGATACTCCCGGTGCGCCAGCTCAGCCAACCCTTGGAAGGAAAGCATACGTTTTGTCGGTTCTGGAGCACCAACACAGCCCAAGGAGGGGAGGAAACAACATGTTAGAAGTGATGGAAGAAAATAAGGCAGACAAATAAAAAATGAATGAATGAGAAGCTAATGGCTTCCAGGAGAAATAAGGGCTTTTAAAGTCCAAGCCATTGTAAACTCAGTGCTTCCTTTATTTTGGTCATTACCTCTACACTGTTATCTGGTAAAAGTCTCAATCGGACAACTGCCAGAACATACTTTAATGCAACATGACCTAGATTAGACAACTGTCTGTTCAAACCTTGCATGAGTAACTGCATCATTTTTTTCTTTTGCTGCGTCTCAAACATTCACTTAGGTGGAGGTATTGTGACAAAGCTGTCCACAGAATTTTACTGGCTGATTAATATTTATTTTTCTTCCCAATCAACTGATGAGTTTTCAATTTATTCACAGCTGAATTATCTAAATAAATGTCACAACAAACTGCATGGGAGTGGACCAACCCCTCATTACTTAGATGTTTCTAGCTTATCAAACCAAATCATACCCGTTCACAGGACTGGCTCATACATCAGGATCAAAATGTTAAGACCAATTTAGGATATACTATATTTCGGTTCACTGCTCCGCACACTTGGAATGATTGTAGTATTTTTTGTGGTAGCCACTCAGATAAGGTACCAAAGAAAATAAAATTGACCTCAAAATTAGCTGCCTGGAATTGGTGTTATAATGCAAACAAAGATGGATTATGCAACATGTTCCAAGGCAAAATGGTTGCTCAACTGTTCATGCTTAACAGATTTGAGCACTGGATGGCAAGGGTGCACTAATACCATAAATATGGTAGGATAATAAAACATTTACCAGATGAACCCAAATTTAGTCAGCAACTAAATTAATGATTTCAGTGGTGTGTCTCAGAGCAACAAATCAAGCTTGAATAGCAATGAACAGGTGTGTGATATAGGGAGATAAGTTACATAGTTATAGAAATGTCAGACTATATGCCTAAAATTTGGCAGTTTAAAGTTGCGTAACTTAGTGTCAAACATACATACCTTGGAACATAACTTAACTTTTACAAATCCTTAACACATTATTTAATCCAGCATGAAGCATGTTTCAATAAAATGGCAACCCGCCTCCATGGTGTGTTTTGATGGAACACAGGTGGATAACATTCAAACATTCAAACCTTCAAACTGAATTATTACTGAAATAAGTGCTGCCCCGTCAGTGAATCTATGTCGAACTGAAGACTCTAAATGATTCACAAAAGGTCAAGCCATGTTCCACAAGGTATTCGTTTGCAGTCTACTGTAAAATTTTGTCCTACACCAAGACAATGGTAGATTCAGGCGCTAACTCCAGACTGATTATGGTTTGACCTAAGAAAAACATGTTTCCCCCATTAAGGCAAAGCAACCCGGCTACTAACCCTGACATGTGCTGTTACCTCTTGTACAACAAAGAGGACGTCATACCAAGCCCCCTTCAAAAACCTGGAAACTTAATGTTACTTTGAATTATCAGCAAATGTACATACCTGAAAACATGAGCCAAGACCTTTTACAGTTTCTACTGGTTTTCTGGTAAATTTGGCACATAGAAGAGAACTTGAATGCATTGGGGCTACCCGGCCACTCACCCAGCCAGCCTCAAGACATGCTGCAATTTATTTGAATTTCTTTGCTTCTGGAGTCCAAACATGACTAATGTTAAACTTTGGAGGAAACTTGCTGAATGGTATGTTGACCACATACTATGCACCAAGAAGCGGCTTGTCAAAAAACTCAATGAACAGACTTGTATGGTACAGCTTATTATAGCCTTGTATTAGGATTTACATGTTTGGTCTGTGTATTACTCTCTAGCCGCGCCTTTGCATGTTTAGGCCCATGACGAAATCTACGCAAGTAAAAACACGCAACAATGCAAAAGGGCATTTCATACATTCTTGAGTTCAATGTCTATGCCAAATCTGATGACGCTAATGCATGTTGGAATGTCACGTGATTCAGGTAGAGGCACCAACAATAAATGCAACTACTGCTAAATGAACAACTGAAAACAATTACATTGAACTGCTCTTGAGTGATGACAACCAGACCAGTCGTTTAGTCTACACTGCCCTCGTTGGCCATCTTGTAGTCGGGCTCAGAATGAGCGTTAAACCAGTCGGGCTAAGAATGAACGTTAAACCAGTCTACTCTGACCTAGGCTTTAGTCTGTACTGTCCTCGAGGACAATATTGAATTGCCATGCAGTCTGGCCTGGGCTTAAGGCACAACGCCGTCACGTGGTTGCGGTGAACAGCGGTTGCGCAGTAGGGAAAATGGTGGACAAATTTTACACAGGGAGAACTTCGTATTTCTCACATTTCCGTGTTGTGTATACTCGCGGAAGAAGACAATCTGCCACAGCCAGTTTAGGGCCAATCTCTTTATACCGCACGGTATCTTGTCAAGGTTTCCTCTACGATCGGGTTCGGACTCAATATGCAAGCAAATATAAATTGAACGACATTTTGAGGCCATTCAAGCTACCCGGTCACCTCACGTTAAAGAGCAATAGTAAATTTGGCACAATCCACACAACCGCGTGTGCATACCCAGTAGCCTTTTCACATTGAACAAGTAACTTGCGTGCCCAGCTAACGTTAGCCAATTGGCCAGCTGGCATTCACAAGCTAGGTAGTTCGTAAAGTAATGATGAACTATCCTGTTACCATGATCAATGGTGCGTTGCCAAGAGTGCATTACGAGCGCCATACAAGCTTGGTAACGCTAGCTCGCTAATGCTAGTTAAATAAAGGCAAACTACCTGTGCTGTCAGCCACGTTTCCCACTGAGCTCGCCATCTCCTCGGCCCTCGAGTCCTGCACGGTGGTCGTCAGTGTGTAGTCTGATAAATTACAATTTCAGAGAAATATGCGGCAGAAAATCGCCGTTTTCGGTTGCGGCTAGCCAGCTAACACGTTATCAGGCACGCTAGCTAACCTTCGATGCGTACCCCCAGGTATTGGCCACCAGACGATGTAGTGAGGACTGCCACACTGTCTTGGATTGGCCAATATAGCCAGATAATTATTTACCAACTTGCCTCGTTATAAAATTGAAATCTATTATTGTCATCTAACGCGTTGTTGGTAAGCGCAGGTTGATTTCGTCTTCACAACAAAGCGGCTATAGAACATAAAATGGCGGAGTGGTTGAGACTAATTTGTGACAGAAACTAGACCCACGCATCGCCATTACGAAAAAGGTTTGGGTTTTGTAAATATCATATTTATAATATAATAATGCATCAGTTTCCGTCTTTATTTTTTCATAGTCATGCATACTAATTTCCATCTTCGGAAATAAAACAAACAAAACTGTGCGAGCCCATATCAAGAATAATGCTGCGCGGAAGCACACAATGGTGCAGTGAGTCATTGCGGCAAATTCTCCTTCTTCGGTGTTCCTAGGAAATTGGCATCCCTTAATGGTGCATTACCGCGATCTTCTGTTTTGAACCATAATAAACTTCCACAACTGTGTCCTGTTCTCCAAATAATTCCTTTTTCTCCTGAGTTTTACGTTAACATAATGCCTTCTCAGCCAAGGCATCCCTTCAGGAGGACTACGGCCCAGCCGACCCCAGTCTCCATCCAGGGATGCATCTGGACATGTGGAAACGACCTAGTACCGTCGTTTTTTAGTATTAAGCATTTAGGCCTTTGTATTTTGTACATTGTGTTTGTTGTTGATACTGTTATTGTGGTGGCAATTTCTGTGATAAAATACTCACAAGTGAGAGGGTGTCTTTCTTGGGTTTTATTGTTACACTTGCAAGCAGGCTCAGACAACCTTCAACAGAGTTTCAGGCTGAGAAAGGCCCTTGCTCTTCTCTCAGTTCCTATTTATACATTTCGCGTTGACTCCACACCTACTGCATTCTATGACAAGTAAAACAACTTCATGTGGCTTTTACTTGTCACATATAGGAACATCTGGTCAAGACTGAGTCAGGACAGACACAATGCCCTTGCTATGAACCTAAGGTCAGGGCAGGGTTAGAGCAGTTATAACAATGCTCTTGTTGTATTTTACATTACAGTTATGCTGCTGTAACCCCAGAATTTCCCCCCAAGGATCAATAAAGTATCTAACATTAGTTCCATGCCTGCTGACTCTACTGTATGCTAGGATTGTTTCATGGGGTTAATATTGTCAACTGCGAGGAACGATCCACTGAAGGGCCATCAGAATAGCATATAATATCTATCGTGTACACATTCAAATCATTTGTTTACAATCTTCCACTTACAACATGGAACCACGAAAGCCAAGCCTTTAACTCCCATATCCAGGTCTTTGGACCTATCTCTATAAATATCAGCAAATGCTCCATATATATTGATCCCACATGGCTGTAAAATATACTTACATACACATACATTCATACCACCTCTATCCCTACATTTTACTTTTAACAAATACAAATCAACCAATGGAGAGGCCAACACCCAGGTTGGAACTGCAGGGCACATGACTGTAGGACCATTTTATACCCCACTGTTCTACTTCATTGACTCCTTCCTGAACCTTCTTGACTACATGCTTTACAATGCTCCATCATCCACAAAGATCTTCCATTATTAGATTGTACTTTCAAAAATACATAATTTATCATAACAGAAGAGTAATGGACTAATAACACTCCCCTGTGGTGTTCCATTATCCACTACTGAACCTCAGTTTCATCAGAAGCCCCTCCTTCCATATCGTGTCGTAAGCTTTTTCAACATAAAGAACACAGCAATGACTGACGCTTTATTCATTTGGGCTTTCCTCACTTCATCTTCCAGACGTATATAAAACGATCCATGCCCCTACCTTTCGTGAATCCAGTTTGATATACTGCCATTAGTTCTCTTTTTTCCAAGTAAAAGGTTATTCTTTCTCTAACCATTCTTTCCATTCATTTGCCTACATTAGAGGTTAGAGGAATTGTTCCTGTAGCCTTATCTGGATCCTTCCCTGGTTTTCGGATAGGATTCACTATTGCTTCCTTTCAACTTCCTGGTATCGTTCCCTCATTTCATACTTTATTATATCAAGCCAAAGGTTTTCTTAATCCCTCCTCACCTCCTGAGACCCGGGAAAAAAAATTGTTTTGATTTAGATTTTTTTCATATAAATTAAGTGTTGGGGTGGTAAAAAACACATTGGAAAGATTGTTTTGATTTTACTTAATTTTATTAACATTTTATAACATGTGCACTATAGTGCACAACAGGACGTTATTGCTCTTGAAGGAAAGGAACTTTATTTGTCACATACACATACATGCAGTGAAATGCTTTTTTCGCATACTAGATATATACACACACAACCTATTACACCACACACATGCATTTTTCAGGTCAGAGGTCAGAGCGCAGGCGTCAGCCAATGAACAGCGCGCCTGGAGCGGTTTTGGGGTTAAGTGCCTTGCTCAAGGGCACTTCGGCAGTGTTGGTGGGCACCGTAGCCGTGACACCAGTCATTTTCGGATCACCAGCTCACAGCTGGAATACACCCCCCTGTGGTGCCGGGGATCGAACCAGCGACCCTCCGGTCACGGGTCGGTCTCTCTAACCGCTAGGCCAACCTGAATGTGAAACATTAACAAAATTCAAAAGTTGATTATGAATTTCCAATTCCAATTCATTTCCAATTCATTTATGATACCTGAGGAAGCACTTTGATTTTTTGGAGACACAGAGGAACATTTCACACTTCACACATTTC
>OOFE01049363.1:7267-25538 GCA_900323365.1 Monocentris japonica
GATTTCACTGATTAGTCCCTCCTCTCTGGTTGAAGGTGTGCTAATCAGTGAAATCACCTGGTGTATTCTTTGGTTGGAATGAAAACCTGCAGACTCTCGGCCCTCCATGGCACATGGTTGCCCACCCCTGATCTAAGTGATCACTACTCCCTGTGCTCGATGCAAAACACAGAAGCCCCATGAAGTCACTCACATCTCTCCCCTGTTCTTATCCTTGAGCCACTGGTGCAGCGTGTGGCTGTTGAACTGCAGCGCCCCCTTGAGGCCGCCTTTACACTGGATCTGCATGATGGTGTGGGAGTTCCTCACCACCTCAATCAAACCCACACAGTCACCAATGGACAGACACCCATACGGCAGCATCCTGAGACAGGAAGGAAACGGGATAAAGAAAGGGAGGAAACAGAGAGAGAGAAAGGGGACAGGGGTGAGAACAAAGATGACTTTGAACATGCCTAAAGACCTCATTACACTGATACAATCATAAATTTCATATCTTGTATTTTACCTGGAGCTCAAATACAGACTGGCATCTTCATGAGCAGAACAGGAAGTCAGTTCAGTAGTCAGAGAGTAGGATTGCAAATTGAAATCATTGTGCACCTATTTCTTCAAATCCCTCAAGTCTTACTTGACCTACATGGACTATCTGTGTATCTCATACAAAGGGCACCACTCAACTGCAGTGGTAATGGACTTCATATTAAATGAATTTGGTTGAGGGGCAGGGGTTACCACTAATCTGCATTCAGGCATGGAGTAGAGAACATGAAGGGCATGCAACGCCTGTTAATGCCTACCTCTATCCTAGCTGTCATGGAAAGACGGACGCCTACCTGAGATCAAGCCCCTGGTTCTGCCAGATGTTCTCCATTATCCTAATGATCTGCAGCGTCAGCATGTCCTGCCGCAGATCTGGAGAGGAGAGCGAGGCAGAGCGAGGCAGGGAGGGTGGACGGCAAAGAGGTGAAAATTAGCTGCTAAGCCGCTTTTTGATCGACTCCGCAATGCATTATGAAACAAGGCTGTCAAAGTCAGTTTGGTCGTACAGAGGGCAGCAAAATGCACAAGTAGCTGTGGTAGAGTCAGATTGAAATAACACAACTCTTGTCTGTTTACCGTGTAAAGCGCATAGGTGAGGTTGTTTGTATTTGTGTGCCATGGTCAGCCTGTGAATTATGCTCGACAACAGCATATTCAAAGCTGTGTGTGTTCGTCCATACGTACACAAAGAGAGAGACAAATAGAAAGATGACCAGATAGAGAGAGAGAGCTCACCATCTCCATTTTTGAAGATGATTTCATTGCTCTGGAAGAGCAGCTCTGACATCATATCTGGGTTCTCCCAGTTGAGCCACAGAGGTCGCTTGGCTGATGACATCATCCTACATTCCTCCAGGCTGAAACAGACAGAAGGCAGGGATATATTCAGGAAAACAAAGAGGGGAAAAAAGCATAACAGTGAAACAATAATTTCCCATCACAAATGAATGGGGGATGTATGTCCAAACCCTCTGAAATCTTCCAAAAAGGGAAATTAGCATGGGACCATACGCATTTAGGTCAAATGAGCCCTGATTCAAAAACCATCATTTTTTTACCCAAACTTTATTACATGGATTATGAGGGCTGAGAAAAAATGGGCTCATAGCGATAAATACATTTTCTCTTGAACATGCTTTATCCACACACAAAGCATAGCCGTTTCCATTCCATATAATTAGTGACAGCATTTGCACAAAGGACTTGAGGAGGAAAGAAATAAAATAAACACTCCCGGACAAGTAACCATTAAAAGGTTAGCGGCAGCCCGTTTGGGATAAGCACGAGTTAGATAAGACAGACTGCTGATGTACCGGAGGTTGCCCAGCTGATGTGCTGGATTCAGAGGGGAGGTGAAACTTTGCAGCGCGTCCATGTAGTCAGGCCTTCTCATCTGCTCCACCAGAAACTTCATTTGAACCTTAGAGGAGACAAAGGACCAGATCAGTTAGTAATAGACTGGTAATACCCAGCTGGAGGAGACCTTTTTAGTGTTTTTCTGAACCCTTCACATCTGTCACAATAGAGGGCTTTCCGGTGATGTAATGCGCCCTCTGGCGGCCATGTTGGAGGTCCTCAGCTCTTGCCAACAATGGCTGATTACATTTCGAAACGTATGGCTCATCTGAACAGTAATGAATGCAGTTCATTTCTGTGCTGTTTTTGACTGGGGACTCATTTCAACACTGACACATTTGATCAATTTTGTGTTTTGATAGTCAGCTTGTTAGTTAGCTAGCTAACCGTAGCATATGCTTAGGTTACTATCGCTCTTAACACTGTTACATTACATATTAAGCGTACTGTTCGCTAGCAAGCCAGCAAATAAGTTAGCAAAGCAAATAACATTAATCTTAATATGTAACTAATGGCCAAAAAGTACTCAGTTATTCAAAGTTACTCAGAGGAGCTAAGGCTAAAGGGCCTAAGCTAAAGAAAATAGTTTCCTGTGTCACAGTAGCCTACATTTTGAAACAAATCTACAATTTATCAGACCATTCACCTTCAGCTATAACGTTACCGTGCAGATCGAAGCATCTTTTATAGATGCCTCTTTCTGGTCCGGTTGGAAAACATTTAGCTATTATTAGCGAATGGCCAACTCTCCAAAGAGCCCTCCAAGATGGCGCCAGCTGTCGTTACCGCTGCTGTATAACAGAAGCTGAGCGTTCCATTTGGTTCGCAAGTTGTCAAGATTAAACTGAGCAGTTCAGTGGATCATAGGCAACAGCCGGTGGCAGTCAGGTTACCTTCTGCGCCTCATCCTTTTTCTCCTGTTTGAGGAGGTCGGTGAGATTGATGAGCTTCTCCATGGCCTCCACCTGTCTGCTCAAGTGCTTCAGGTACATGCCGCAGGCCCGGCAGTACGACTCAAGCAGCAGGCCGAACCGCTGGCTCACTGTCTTGTTGTGCATCTCTGACCTGCAGTCATGGAAGCGAGAAAGTTTGTGTCCTGAAGGAAAATGTGTACGAGTCTCCATACACACAGTATTCTAAAAGATTGACTGAGATCATCTTTTTCCATAGAACTTGGTTAAATTCAACAGGTTTCGCAAGTCTAGTGACATTCAAGCAATCGCCTAACCTTTCAACTCACATACAAACTATTCCAATTGTCTAAGAGACCTTTTGAAATCAACTTACTTTAAATGCCAAAAGAAGAAATGTCCTATCCTCTGATTGGTTAATGCCTTTTTCAGCAGGAACCGTGCAAGTGGGTTATCAAGGTACTGCTCATACTTCAGAACCTGGGCACAGACAAGAGGATTAAAGCACAGTCTGTATACATACAAACACCATAAAAACTTTATTGCCCTAAACACTGTATCATGTCAGGCTGAGAGCTCTGTGCACAACAAACTTCATGCCATAAAGAACAAGCTTCATACTATCCACTTCACGCATATGTACAGTACAGGCATAAATGATGCAGCACACCTGAACCAGTTGAATGAGGTATTGGGAGAGTCTGTCATCAGTTAGGTATTTCTCAAGGCACTTCACGGCAAACTCTCTGATCATTGGGTCGGGGAAGTTGCAATCCAGCAACTCCATGGCTTGTTCTGGCTTAATAGCGGGCCAGTCCTTCAGAAGGCAATACATCTGGAACAGAAAAACAGGTACTGAGGGCAAGTAGATATTTCAAAAACTGAAAACTTCTTTTAGCATTCTTGCACTTCACAATCCTAGAATGCATGAGAAAGCAAGATAGTTTGCACTGTCTACGTAAAATCTGTTGAGTTGCATTAATGCAACAAACAGGCCTACTGCGTATCCAGTTCCCCATGTGATGCCCTTCAAAATAAGAATGTGTCAGCAGTAGAAACCTGAGCTCAACCTACCTGTGCGACCTCATCTCTGGAGTTCCATTTCACCGCCAGGAGGATCTTGGGAAGGATCTCTGGCATATTGACACAGTAATGTCTAAAATAGATGGGAGACATTTTTGATCGTAATAACATCCATATAAGGGTCCCATATGGCTTTTGTGTAAAATGTAATGGTTTGGGTAATAGCGCTTAAATCCAATGTTAAGTCAATCTAGCATTCATACATCTCAAATTGAACTTCATACATGGGCCGGTACACACACACATTACCTGTGCCTCCATAGGAAGTCTTTCTCCTGCTCAGTGATTTCAGACAGCGGGTCTCTGTTACACACCAGACGTAGCTGCTCGTTGTCACTGTCCGTCAGAGGGTTGTCACGCGCCAACCTGTTACTCTGTCGCACCACACAACAATTAAAAAAAAAAATTTAAAAAAATAAAAATAAACTGATTGGCTTGAGTATCATCTTCACTTATTTAAGATACAGAGTGCTGCATCAGCATTGCATGGGGTATACGGGGAATTGCATGCACACACCACGCATGCACAAAAAACCCTTGAATGAATGTGTACAAAGATCATTGATCAAAGGTCATCATTGTGCGTGGTGTGGCAGTGGTTTATATGCTGAAGGTCTGCACCGAACTAAAATCACTTACCATGGTGGATTTAATCATAATGTTAAATGAGAATACACACAAAAGCAGTACACACACACTTGCTAGCTTACCAAACTGGTGTGGCAGTAATTAAAGCCAAGCTCTCTAGATATATTCCAGTTTGCATGGTCCTCAATGGTGGTCATATCAGGGAACTTGACCGGGCAACTAAAATGGTCAAACTCCAGCTCCAGACAGGGGGTTTCCTGTGTGTTTGCAAAGCAATGAAAGGAAAAAGTGTCATTTAAGGTATTTATTGTAATCAAACAATGACATCTTTGGACAGGGCGATTCGTCAATGAGTAATTAAGTGGGATAAGAAGCTTGGTAGCTTCAATCGAGGCAGCATATGCCTGAAACTTTGCAGGTTGTCACCAGCTCTACAGAACTAGGTCACGAGGCTTAAAAGGTCAATAGCAGACTAATGCAGAATACACATTTGAAAAGCTGCAAATATTGAGAAAAACTTGTGTAATGTAGTTCACTCTTTTTGCTGTTTTGTGATAATGGAGGCAACCTGGAAAGGCAGATCTTATCCATGTGCCTGAAAGAAGTATGCTAGGGATTCCTGTGTTTTTGACTTTTTATTTGTATTTTTAACTGTTCATATTATTTGATCATAAATATTTCTCGCTTTCTTTTTTCTTGGTAATCTTGCACAAAAAAAAAATCTACCAGGACAGAATAGAGGAGCACAATGTCTGTTTATATTTTAAACCTCTCCAGCACATCAATATTTAACTTTTTTGCCCTGAAAGAAAAAAGGACACTGCTGGAAGCACAAAACAATGCAATGAGTGAGCAGTCTTTTGGTTTCTGCTGGGCTAAGAGCTCTGCTTTTCACCTTGTTGGGGTTGGAGCCTGTGACACCGATGGGGTTGAGCAGGTCTTCCAGGCCATGGGGAACGGGCCATAGATTAAGAGCCATCTTCCCTGCCACTAGTGTGTGGGTATAGTCAAAGAGGTTGATGTTGCCCCAGGCTAGGGGACAGTGCTCCTAAAAGAAAATACAATTACGATGTTGCATGTGAAACCGATTGTATGTCATAAAAACAGCAGCTCAGACCTATGAAACAGACAGGTGTAATGTGAAACACAGGGAAGTTGTGTTGGAATTTTCTATGTACACTTACTGGCACATTATGAAGCAACCACTAACCACAGTTTTAACAGAAAATACAGCATTTAACTCAATAAAAGTAATACTGTGACAAGCAAATGTCCTCAGAACAGCAGCACTACTGACCTCTTTGGCTCCCTTCCTGCCTTTCACAGAGCAGATGGAGAGGCAGAGCCGTGCCGCACGGGGGATGTCTGGAATGTACATGTCGTAGTTCAGCCACTCGTTCCACCTGGGATGAACGGGGAGGAACACATTCTCAAAATCAAAGCACAGTGTCGCCATAAACCTTGGTGAAAAGAGAGAAATCCCAGAGTGCAACACCATCCGATGGAACGATGGGCTCAATTGTGAGTTACCTGGGGTTTGAGCACGGTACGCGCTGAGTGTTGACGTTGTCACACAGCTGCTCCCCACCGTGGTAAATCCCCGTCCTGACGTAGATCTAGAATAGCCACAAGGACAATACACATCTATAGTAACCTAGCTGGAAAAGAATAGCTTTCTTTTCTTTCATTTTTGACTAGATGAAGTGAAGGACAGTATACAATGTCTTCCAATAGGTTACAGGCCAGGACACTAGCACTACGCCGAGCCCCTACAACAGGACTCCTTACTAGATACCAGAGAATCTCCACAGAAAGCAGGATAAGGTCAGGACACGGGACCATGCCAGTGTATTTGTACCTTGTCAATGTCTCTGATGTTGACATTGACGTAGGTGGCACACAGTATCCTGATCCTCAGCGTTCCATTGATAGTCCACAGAGACTTGGTGGCCGTTTCCCCATTCATGTAGGGTGTTGCCGTGGAGATTCGTCGTGCATATGACGGCATGGTGAAAGTGTCCATGGGTAGCTGGGAATACAGGCTGTCTTTTGCCATTAGCATCAAGTTGGGCATCCGGCCCAGCATGATGCAGCTACGCACATACTGTTTGAGGAAAGACATAAGGATATTAGCAGTGCTGTTTTTAAGTCGTTCGTACCATTCCTAGGTTATCATTACGTAGCCTATTGGATTTTACAATTACACATTGGCTACAACTAAAACTGTTTATATATCATGATGTATCCATAGGCTAGTCTCGAATCAGCACTTTTTACAGGCAGCACATTTTCTAATAAGAATGTCATGTCATGAATGCCAGGCTGCTTTGGCTTGGATGTTGACTTGATCTGAAGTGAATCTCTTTCCCCACTAAATAGTATCAGCTGTAGCTAGCCCAAAATCAGATTAGATTACCTTGTACTGACTCAGAGGGTATTTCTCCAGCAAGTACTCGTCGCAGCCGCACACTTTGAGGATGTACTTGCCCTGGTACTCCTGCACACACATCTTCAACTGCTCGTGGGAGAGCAGCATGCTACGCGTCTTCTTCCTGATGGCTTCAGCAATCACCTGCTCTGGCACACAGTCGTGGTTGATCTTCAGGGTGTACTTCTGTTTGTCATTGCTGGGCGACACTATTACCCATATCACCACGATTATTTGACCTGAGGGAAAGAAGAAAATGAAATATCTAACAAATATGCTATTGGTTTATATATACACATAGGGATGGTGCAAACAGAAAGAGGTGAAAGATTAATGTTACTAATGTTATTAATGTTAGAATATACTATATGTTTAGCATTTTGACTGACCTGGATTGAAATGTCTTACCTTTATCTAGCTTGTTGAAAATGTGCTTGGGAAGTTCTGTTGAGGATTCTACATTGGGAGGGTAGACATACAAGGCTCTACTGTGGGGTCCATTAGTGTCTCTAAGGTCTACAGCCTCTTTGCAAACATTCAAAATGTTCCTTCTGAAGTCCTGCACTTCTGGGTCTTTAACCAGATCAAACTCACATATAGGCATCCCAATGGCAAAACCTGCAGAAGAGAGTGTAATGGAAATTAACTGTGTAGTCATATATCCATGAGCCTCGTTAGCAAAACAGGTTCTGGATGCATTTCACCACAACTGGATGTGAAAATCAGCATATATCGTAGCATAATAGAATGCAACACATAACACAATACGTGCAGACAATTAAAAACAAGAATATTATTTTTTTCTTCACTTGGGCAATTAGCTTCCCACAGGCAACCCTCTGTATAGTACTAGGTTTTGGAATTGCAAATTGAGGCATGGCCCATACCAATCTCTCTGTTAAGAATTTTTTCCTCTCTGTTGCCAACTGGCTCAATGACTTTAAGGAATGGCTGGAAGAGCCTGAGGTCGCATAGCCTCCTGGTCTCATCGTAGAACTCCTCCCTCTCTGCCTCCTGGGTGACACTGACAAAAATGTAGGAAGTCTCCTCCTGCAGCAGATGGTGAAGAGGGTACTTCCTGGCCTCCTTGAACAGTTCATGTTTGACTGTGATCAGCGTGGCCTCCCTGAGGCACTCCAATGTGAGAATCATGCCATTTGGCAGGAGGCAGTCAACCAGGATGCTGGGGGGCATCAAGTGCATACCCCATAGTTCTCCTGAGGATGGCCTGGGAGGCATGGTTGTGCCAGCAGTCAGCTCTTTTCAACGTCTGGTAATTAAGATGAGTAATGTCCTCCTACTGAAAGACAGAAAGTTTAGCCATTGACCTGTTCACAATAATACAAAATATTTGTGGTAAACATTTAGGTGGCCTGAGGAAACTGACAGTACAAAAAATGATAAATATCCACTTACATACACAGACTAATCCTATATAACATGGGATGGATGTCAAGCATTTCATGAGCACATAAAGTAGTTAAGTTATAGGGGGAAATGATACATGACCAATGTATTGTGATGAAATAAGTTTAGGCCTGTCTTATTACATATATGAGGTAGCATAACATTATAGTTAAATTGACTTTGGTTCGGTTAGATTAATTGGTGTAACAACAAGTTCATAACTTTGCTAATGTTAAAATTAAATACTACAAGCTATCAGCTGCTTGCTACGAAGACGTTACTACGTTCATTCCAAGATAGCTAACTCTGACATACATTTCATAACATCAAAGATGGGAAATCTGAACAACTCCCGCTTTAGTAAGTTAGTGCTAAAGTAAACGTAAATATGTCTTTAAAGTGAGCAGCAAGAAGCTGGTTGATGAAAACTAGCAATTCAGATGTCGAATGAAATAGCTAAGAAACAGTCATGTAAACAAACCAGCTAACGTTGGCTAATCAGCATTAGCACCAGTTAAGTGCAGCTAACACTGCTAACGTTACCTTTAGCCCAAGCTTGCCAGTCACCTCATCCTATCTGTTGTGCTGTGCTGCTGCAGGCTGGACTGGGTGTCATTTCCTAGCTAGCTGACCTGGCTAGCCACCTAGCCAGGTTCACTAAGCAAAATCAATTTGATTTGCAATCTTAAGAGCTCGCCTCGTAGTTTACTACAATAAAGAGTGAGAATTGACAACGTGCATTGCGAGTAATGGTGTGGTTATTTTTTTTATATATCGTTATGATTAACGCATTTCACGATCAAAACATGAGCAACAAATATGAAGCTACGTATAGCCGATAGCTAACCGGTTAGCTACGAAGCTAGTTATCCAGCACTACCAGATCATAAGCATTTGCTAGCCGAGTAAATCCCATTCGTACCCGCTCTAGACGTCTCGACCAGGCTCCGCTAGCTCTACTCCATCCAATCAGCGATCGTCGTGAGTCAGCCCAGTTTCTCCAGAAAGATGCCCCTAGCTATCTGCGATGTTGCCAATATATCGTGGAGGAAGGCATCTATAACACTCCATGATGTTATTCATCGTGCCACCCCGAGATAAACTGCACAAACTTGGTAGCACGCTAGCTCCACACAGCTAGCTGCTCGAAGCTGGTTAGCAGGCTCATCGGTATGGACCGCCCTCCCACTCAGTCAGTGTGTGGAGAGAGCAGTTTGTCATGAGACAAGATGAGAGGAATCCACGGGGAATAAAGGGGAATAAACTGCAACCAAACAACACTTGAACAGTACCAAATATGTTGTTCTATTTGTAGCTACAGTCATCTGCAAAGCCTAAAGCAAAATCTCTCTCCTGCATGGGTATGGCTTTGCTGTTAGCCATGAGAGGAAATGTGATGAGAAAAAAAAAGAAAAAGGAAAGATTTCAAATAGAAATATGAAGAGATTCATTCATTTCATTTCAGATTCCTTTCATTAAAAACATGATGGGGAGATAATCATTCATTACAGCTCCAGGCCTTTCATGTTTGATAAAAGATACAACAATATTGCTTTTTACAGAAATAGGTGTTTTAGTTTCTATCACCAATATCATGGGTGGGTGCATTTATGTTTTCATATGAGATAACACTTAGTAACAGCAGTAACATCTAGGTATTTGATTAATCGTGCTGGAAAGTCAACTACATTTAATCACCATGCAGTACAGTACAGTACTTAACTATGATTTGACTTGTAGCATAGGTAGTTAACTAATGGAACACCAAACTATATTTATGTCTGTTCATGTATAGATATATATTTGTGTCTAAACATAAATTGAAATCCAGTTTTCAAAGAGTGTTCATCCTATTTTTTATACCCATGTTTTGGCCTTATATGGTCAATGTGTTCTGCGATGCAATTTAGATTTTATTTAACTTCTTTTTCAAAGAGGTTTTAGTTTGACATGTCCAGATTCAGGGTGCAGCAGTCTGGTGAGCAAAATGTCTCCAACATAGTTGATGAATTATCATCAAACAAAAATCACATTGGGCTACATGCGTTCATTCATTCAGTCGTGAGAGACAATGTGTGTTACTTTTCATAATAAAAGAGTTGTATTCTTCACTGGGAAAGTGGATATAAAATAAGAACATTTTATTGAGTATTTCAGAAAATAATTACATAGGTTTTCAAAACAAAATAGGAAAGTTTGAGAAATGTAATACTGCTCAACATTAACAACTACAAACACGGGAGACGTTTTTGGAAAGAGCTATGTTGCTCGGTCAGCTCAAATTTAGTTTGTTATTATCATCTATGTGAGATAGCAAGTACATGCTCATATACCATATTTAGGATTCCAGAAATACCAAACCCCCTGTAAACAAATACCCTCAAAACATTTTACAATGTTTTGTTTCTTTAACAACATGCACAAGGTCAGTTATAGTGTTTCATGTAACAGCCAGTTATACGTCACTGCCTTGGAACATTCAGTTCAATTTTAAAAACAGTCCCATCCTTGGTGTGGAGAGGAAGCCAGCTGTTCCAAATGTCTCAGCCGGAGAGGAAAGTTACAAGAGGTCACCGCGGGGTCATTCGGATAAAACAATCCCTTTCATGTCATTTCATGTCCATCGCCAGACCATATGCCCGGCTCTCTCAGCTGCTGTGCCTGTTTCACCTCTTGATCTTCCCTATCTCTTCGCACAGTATGGAGAGGTACTGTGTGAGTTTAACCATCACAATGATGAGGGTCCCTACTGTGAGCATGCAGGAGGGCCAGAAGAGTGAGTGGAAGACAGCGCTGTGGCCGTACAGCCGGGTCAGGAGAACACTCTCCTGCTGCTCGCTAGGGTCGTAGTAGCAGGGGACTTGCTGATTCACCTTCAGGCGCTCAGAGATGTTCATGAGCATGGCATGCATGACCACACTGTCCTTTTGGCACTTGGGCACATAGAAACACTGCAAGGATAGGATAGAAGGACATTGAGATCTCAAGGGCGATCAGTCTTATATATTAATTCCAAGCATTTAGTATACCACCCCCATGTATCGTGCATTGTTGGCATTCCTCCCAACAATTCAACATGACCAGGAAGAACTCCAGGTCCTATCTGCTAACATTTTCTGAATTGGGACCAGAGCAGGTCTAAATCAGGTAACCAGGCCAACATCTGACAGCCTGTGTCAACATTTGAAACAGTTCAGTAATTCCCAGTATTTTCCCTCTGGCACTGTACTCACTTCAGAGCTGGCGTCCTGGGTCTCTTCATTGTGAGATAAACGGCTGACATGGCCTGTGTTATTGACGCTCACATAGACTTGTAGACAGGGGTATTTGGAGACTCTCCAGCAGTCTGACCCGCAGTTGTAGGAACAGTTCATGTCTGCTGTGATGGTGGAGTTGAGAACAACACACACTCCCTCCTCTGTCCACACACTGCGTTGACATTCAAAAGAAGATCAAATTTAATGCAAAAAGCAAAAAAACATTTGACTTGATGCTATGAAATCAACTCAACCTGTGGGATAGATTGGTACAGAATGATATCTGGTTCTGTGAAACTTATATTTCCAATTTTCAGTTGCAGAAAAGAAATCTCTCATGAGACGGTACCTGTCTGCATAGGAGCGCAGTACGGTGATCCCCAGGACAAAGTACATCATAACTGAACAGAGGATCATTCCAAGACCCAGAAGAATGGCCCGATCCTCACCAGGCTTCAGAGCTGTCACTGTCTTCTTCTTGTCCAAAATATCCACCTCACGGAACTTTTGGTAGATTGACCTGATGACAGAAGAAGAAGAAAAAAACAAAAGAGGAGGAGGAATACCAACATCATTGGAAAGCTACTGTATAAGTGTTAGTGATAGTGGTTATTGTTGGGGCTGAAATAGTTTGAATCTGTTACCTCCTTTCATTCCCTCTGCCTGATCCTCCTGCATTTTTGGCCCCTGCCACAAAGAACATCTTTCCTGATGACCCTCGTCCTCCTTGGCTTACTGAAGGGGTGCGGAATGATTGTTGAAAAGACCTGAGAGGAATTATAGTCAGTTAAATGTCCCCAACCATAGAAAATACCACAAACTGACTGAGAATAGTACATTTTATTACATTCAAATACACTTTCAAGACCACAAACACAACATAAACAAGTTGCCAATGATTGATTTGCAAAGAAAATGTACCCACTATCCTCTAATTTAAAAGAAGAGCATGACAAATGATACTATACCTTTGGTGCATATTTGCTGTCACACTCACTACTCTTTTAAATAAATCCAATTTTGTGCAAAGAGACCTCAGAATATTATGATGTGTTGGGACAGAAAAACTCCCCTAATATAGTGGACTCTCTGGTCACAGCTACCAGGTTCATTTTGAACACAAAGAAACATCGGTAAGGGTAAACAAGATGATGGATTGCCACAGATAAAAGGTGTTAATGCTGATGAAATGCTCATGAAAAACATACCTGCTGTAGTGTGAACCCTTCTGCTGTCAACACAAAGTCATTGGCTCCTCTCATGGCACAACAACATTGGCACAACCTTGCTCGTGACTGCCTCTCTATCACAGTCCTGCCACTTGAAGAGAACACAGCATTCGATACTATACCAATTTGTCCCACTAAAAGACATTAGCCTTGATTTATATACAAACCAATGGGCAACCAAGACATTATGAGTTATTACTTCTAGGTCACCCAGGGGTGAGCGTTAGATACAAATCCACTTTAGTGATTGCCAAGCTTTTATTCAAAAGCATCATTTGGAACAAAGGCATTCACATGGTCATGTTGCTTGTCCTGTGTGTCCATTTACTGCTATCAAAGTAGGAAGGCCTTTGTTAAATATCAAAAATGAGCCTTGAATCAATGGGCCTAAATCAATAATTTAAAAAATCAAATCATATTGTTGAATTACTCTTCCTCAGGTATAAAATAAGCAATATAGAACTGAAAAGATTTCATGTTGTTGAACATTTTCCTGGATTATTCAATCTAGTTACATGCAAGCGGAATAAGCAGGCCTGATTTCATTTTTGCAGCGGCTAACAACCTTGCCTCAGCGCCAGGAGCAGAATAGAGGGAGAAGAACAAGGAGAGAGAAGAACAAGCCAACAAGTTCCTCTTAGATGAGTAATTTCCTCATTGCATTGCATTCCCAGCTGCTTTAGGAGAAATGTTGCTGAGAGAGAACTGCAACGTAATACACGACTTCCAAAAGAAATCTGAAGGAAAACATAAACATAGACGTAGATACAGTATTCCACAACAACTAACATGAATTTTATATTATCATAACTCTCCAACTTTTATCCTCCTGAAAAGCATGCAGACCATTACCTCTTGAGTGCTTCAAGTTCCACACATAACTGTATTGATTTCAGCTAAACATGGACACACTCTTTCAGAATGACCGCCTTACTCCTTCTACCAACTGTAGAGTCAAGCAAAGCTTTTAAAGGCTCTTGAGTGCAGTTAATTTGTTGCTAGCTGTGCTTCACACACCATGGAGGCTGGACTTGCAGTGGCAAGTGACATCCTACCTACCTACACAGGAATGACACTCTTTAATGACGAGGTAGTCTCATTAAGGCTCTCCTAGTTTGGTCCTAATGAAATGGAACAAACTTCATCTTGATGAAATAATATACAAAGCACATACTTTCCCCATTTATTCTTGACAAAAGGTTTCCTGTAATGTTCTGTACCAAAGATGGAAATGTTTGAAAATATTCCATTAATATCGCCAATCCATTTCATTAGGTAGAAAACACATATGTTCCTTCCAGCACTGTTCATTTGACAACCTTGAAGATATTGAAGTACCACAGCTGACATGGTAGGCTGGACCGAACTTCATGAGAGATGGCGTATTATAGTCACGGCCGGTAAGTGGTTCTAGAGGAGAATTGCTCATATGTTTTATGCTGATCACCAGATAGATTTTGGGTACATGTGCATCCGTCTCCATATCACAGAGTATTTAAGAGCTGCTGAGTGTCCTGTGTCATCGCATGAAGCGCCAAAGGGCTTTCTGTGTCTGTGAGGCTGTGAGATGCTTCAATGCACAGGACTGTGTGAAACTGCTTGCCACAGCAGGAATGTACTGTTCAGATTTCCCCATTATCTTTTTTAATGAACAACATGTCCTGGACCAGAGGCAGATAGGATCAGTGGACCTCTCTGTAAATTCTTTATGGGCATGTCCTTGGTTCAAATTTCCTCCAGCTGCCTTTCACCCCCCTTGCGAGACTGTGTGAAAACTCAAATCAGTGAATGATAAACCAAAATGGCATGTGGCAAACCTCAGAATCATCAGGGCAGGTGTAGCTATTTGTAATTCCCTTTGATGTCATTGAGCTCATATTGCATCTAAATGAAAGAGAAATAAAGGTTTGTGACAGGCATAAAACAGTGTGCATTACTGGTAGAGACTTAGTAGCTGGAGAGTTTGTCAGGTCAATGCCTGAAGTGCCAGCCTTGATCCTGCAATTTTTGGTTTAGTAGGTGCTAACACCCGCCTTCCACACTAAGATTTACGCTTGCACATTACATTCAGAGCAAAGTGGAGTCCAAAGCTTGGCCTGCTATCAATTTGCTCTTTGACAAAGAATGTCTTTGGATGTATTTTTGCCTTGTCCTTCCAGTGGTTATTGCTCAATGGTCAGGTGTCCTAGTGTTTAGTGACTTTAAAAAGACACAAGCTCCACTGCACAGCACCCCGAAGAGGTAGAGCAGAGCCGTAAACACTTAACAACCCGAGGTGCACAAAGAGGAGATTGGCAATTTGATAGCGTGAACAGCTTGTGCGTGGCATAAGTGACATATACTGCACGTCATGAGCATATTGAACATGCTGCTCATATAATTGGAACACAATGTAATGTCAAAACCCAATCGTCCATTCATAATTGCATTACATATGTTTCACTGTTTTTTTTGTTCCTCAAACAGGGTGGCGAACGACAACATGTTTCATTCAATGTCGGGGCAATGATCCAGTCAAGATTCATTAGTGCACTCCTACAAATAGACAGTGAAACATCAAATGTGTTCTTGTACTGTAGGCCAATAAGACAGAGACTTTCCCAGTCATATGTCGTGTGCTGACCTATGCTCTACTATATGTTCTACCATTTTTAACCATGTGTAAAATCTATGTGCATGCCCCCAGTGTACTCCCCCTGGCGCCTTTCCCTGCACATCTAAAGTATAATTAGGTACAGCTCTTGTGTGACTAAGAGTTGAAAGAGAAGATGTATGGTGTCTAATCTGTGAGGTCCTACCTCTTGTTGGTGGGTTGTTATGATAATCCAGACTTTGGGCTACGACTGTCACCAGTGGATCTCCAACATGGTCTAGGCTCTCGGGGACAGCAGCCGGCTACCTCTTATTTAAACTCCTGCCCCAAGTGAACAGGATGCCTGCCATACCTGTGTACGTAATATGAGGTCCCTGTACAATGGCGTCACGCTTAAACTGAATTGGTCAAGCACAGTGAATCTCGACTGTACCTCCAAATAGCTGTGGGCCCATCGCTAGGTTTGCTGCAGACACTACTGCACATCCACAGAGGAATTCAGAGAGCAGCTCAATTCAGTCAAGTCTTTTTTTTTACCCCCTCGGTACAAACTCAATGTATGAGAATGTATGACAGGAGCACGTTGCTGCATTCTGCCACAAGGTGTCCCTGCAGCGTCAGAAACTAGAGACACATAAATCGGGGATTCCTCCAATGCCTTTGATTTGGGATGACTATTTTAAAAAGACAACTGTAAATGTTAACAGGCGTGAAAATCTATTAGTAGGTGTACCAAAGAATAAGACATCCAAAACATTTGAGCTATGTTGTAATGTTATGTGCAAAACCTTTTTTTATCCCATCTTTTCCCACTTTGGGGTCGTGAGGAGGAGGAGGAGGAGGACGAGGCTACAAGCAACCATCTCCATTCTTTATTTTTTTCCTGAAACATTCACAGTCAGAAAGAATAGGTGAATGAGAGTCATTTAACCAGTTTATTGTACGTTGTAATTTCTTAGTGTATGTCCAGTTTGTAGGCTGTAAGAAAATGTACTGATTCTAATGATTGGTTGGGTTTCTTGAGTGTGTATGTTTTTATCTTCCATTTATTTTTTTACTGTGCATAAATGGTTTATCCATGAATGCACAACCTCTGAAGATTTTCTATTTTTTAATCTTCCATAGAGGTTAATCAGCTGGTCTGTGTTGCTAGTAGGGTGATGTTTTCTGCATCTTCCTCTGTAGACAGCTAAAGTGATTCCCACCAGAGCGTTGGTCTGGTCAGCCAGAACCTTTGATAAGCCATCTTGGATGTAATCATTACTGAGCTCCCTCTTGCATGTGACTATGAAAGTCATTCCCCTTGCAGCAGCATCAGACTCCAAGAGACTACATCGTTCACCGCCTCACTTCTGTCTCCTCCCCACCCTAATGAACAACTTAACTCATAGAGATTAGGCCATTCTCAGAGAGTTCATGATTTAGACGATCTCACTGCGGAACTGTGGAGCTTCTTCTTTGCTTAAAAGCTATTCCTTTAATTATACACTGGCTTCTGGTTCAGCCCTAAATAGAAACTCCCCTCACATACAGTGAGAAAACAAGAAAAACGCATGCCCCAGTATAGTAGGATGAGAGGGATGACAAAAGGGCAGAAGGTTAGGCCTAAACATAGCCACAGAGGAATTGCAGTCTGTCTTCGTGGGCCACATTTGGAGGTGAAACAACATAGTTACAGCAGGATGAAAGGCGATTCTTCTCCTTTGTTTCTCTGGGTCTAAAAATAGCTCTTGCTGAGCAGGCAGTGAAGCCAAGCAGCAGTCTCTCTCTCTCTCTCTCTCTCTCTCTCTCTCTCTCTGTCTCTCCCTTGCTCTCTCACAGACGTAATGCACCATGTTATTGTGTTTTAGTTGTAACGTGTTAAAGTTATTAGAATGTCAATCGGGTCTATGTGTATTATTGATATGACAGATAGGTACATTAGGTACAGGCAGCACATTAAACATTATTATTACACATTAATGTTATTGTGTGGTGATTGAGTAGCATGCCACTTGTTCAGTCATGCATCACTGCTGAATGATACAGTGCATACGGAAAGTTTTTAGACCCTCTCAAGTTTTCCACATTTTGTTATGTTTCAGACTCATCTTAAAATGGATTCAATTCATTTTTTTCTCGTCAATCTACACACAATGCTCCACAATGACGAAGCAAAAACAGGTTTTTGGAGTGTTTTGTTAATTTATTAAAAATAAAAGACTGAAATATCCCATTTACAGAAGCATTCAGACCCTTTGTTATGACACTCACAATTTGAGCTCTGGTGATGCACCAGTGGTCCTTGAGATGCTTCTACAACTTGATTGGAGTCCACTGGTGCCTATTTGAATTTATTGGACATAATTAGGAAAAACACACCTGTCTATATAAGGTCTCACAGTTGATGCTGTATGTCAGAGTGAAAAACAAGCCATGAGGTCGAGAGAATTGTCCGTAGACCTGCGAGACAGGATTGTGTCAAGGCACAGATCTGGGTAAGGATACAAGAAAAGTTCTGCAGCATTGAAAGTGCCCAAGAGCACGGTAGCCTCCATCATTCTCAAATGGAAGAAGTTTGGAACCACCAACAGTCTTCCTAGATCTGGCCGCCCAGCCAAACTGAGCAATCGGGGACGAAGGGCCTTGGTCAGACAGGTAACCAAGAACCCAATGGTCAATATGAATGAGATCCAGAGCTCCTTTGTGGAGATGGGTGAACCTTACAGAAGGACAACCATCAGTGCAGCACTCAACCAATTAGGCCTGTATGGTAGAGTGGCCAGACGGCCTTTCCTCACTAAAAGGCACATGACAGCCCGCTGGGAGTTTGCCAAAAGGCACCTGAACGACTCTCAGACCATGAGAAGCAAAATCCTCTGGTCTGATGAAACGAA
>OOFE01049364.1:0-18429 GCA_900323365.1 Monocentris japonica
TGTACACTCAACACAACTGACGACTACCTCCACGCACTCTGGCTCTGTCCACCGATACAACATTTGTGGGAAAAGGTAACCACTACACTATCACTACTCCTTAGATATAAAATTCCATTATCCCCTTCCGTATTCATACTCGGAGATCTGGATATACTCAACACATGTTCAACACAAATCACAGTACTTCTACTTGTGAGCCTAACTATTGCTAAGAAAACAATACTACTTAACTGGAAAAATAGAAAAAAGCTCAACATCCCACAATGCTAACACAACAGATATCAATGGAACAACACTCAGCTGTACAAAAAAAACAACTTGATCAGTTCAATAAAACATTCTCAACAATTCTTAGATCTATTCTGCTGCCGGTGAGCTAATGCCATAACACCTTAATAAATGTACATATATAACTACAAAAACATTCAAACATTCAAACCACACAAGAATAAGAATACTTGTATAACCACACCCATATTGTAAAACTTACCCAAAACAGATATTGCCCCCCTCCCCTTTTTTTCTTTTTTTCCCCTCTCTCCCCCTGTTTAAAAAAATACTATGAAGACTATTATTATTATTTTTTTGTTTTGTTTTGTTTCCCTCCCTCCCTTTTCTCTCTCTGTCTTACAAACTACTCTGTTACTTGTCTTTGCCTTTTTTTGTTTTGTCTAAGTAAGTCAATATTATTTGTTGTCACTTTAGTATCTGTTAGTATGTCCATATTGTCTGTCCCTGTATGCACTAATTGGTGAATTAAAAAAAAATTAAAAAATGGCGCCAAAATCCACACAACATGGACATCATCCACATACATCAAGTGAATCTATGTTAAGTTACCACCGAGCAAGAATGTCACGGCCATGGCCTAGCATCTAAAATATCAATATGTAATCCTGACTGAGGAGAGGGTTAGGTAAGCGGGAACTCCTGTTCTTTGGCCCTGGAAGTCATGGGGAGACAGCTAAATAAAGAACAGGATGTGGCTGTGTAGATGCATAACTATGCATTCAGCACACATGCTCAAGATAGGACTGAGCTACATGACGCAGGCCTTGGCACTCTGAGCCTCTGCTTCCTGGAGGCGATATAGTACCTTCAGCACAGCGTGTACGACCCTTTGACCTCTGTGATGCGTATAGTATTTTGTGACTGAGCCACAGACGAGATGACTCGACATGTTCGCATCTGGCTTACTGACAGAATCAACACATTTGGAGGACAACAGAAACCAAAATCTGTTAATATCATACTGTACCTCTCTAATTACTTTAATTACAGCCACAAATTATGTCTCAACTACTACAAAACGATCTTGCACTCTAAAATCAGAATATTTACTGACCATTATTACAATCATGACAATACTTATTATCAAATGTGATATATCATGGGGCGCGGTTTCTCTGGCAGCCTTATCAATGTACCACTTTACCAAAATAGGACCTGCATGTGTTTTTTATTATGCTTATAGAGGTCCCTCCCAGCACCCGTTATAGGGGGTGACAATGTAGCTATGGGAATGGGAGGTGGAGGGGTGCCCCAGTCCCTTAGTGACTAACAGAGGTGATTGACTCAGCCGAGTAGCAGCCACCAGCCACCCTCCCAAAATAGCCAAACTCTCCCACTGGGGCAGCGGCTCTGATAAAAATCAGCTGTCACTAGGACCAGAGGACTAGAGAGAGACTGAGTGAGGTGAAAAGCAGAGAGAAGCACTGACAGCGGAGCAGCTACAGGCTGAAAGGCAAACATCACAGGGGCCTTAAGAAGCAGTAAAGGAGCTTTATCCAACACATAACCGACACACACAACCAGGTGACTGAGGACTACTGGATAGTACTGTTGTGAGTATCATGAATTAAACTGTAAATGGGGGGCAAACTAATGTGAACATGAAACTAACATGAAAAAACAAATATAAATAATATAATGATAACTATGAAAGATTACAGTTCGGAAGTCAGTTTGATTCCAGTCTGGAAGACAAGTAGGATGAATGTGGAGTGCTGTGGATGCTTTTTACTTAGTTCAACAAGACAGTATTCATCACATGTTAGGTTAACACTTGATGATGATCAATCTTTGAGAAACAAAGGAGTTTTCTAATGGGTCTTTAAGCCTTGGATAAAAGGATAGACAGAGCTTTATATGAAATTGACTCTGATGAAGAAGGAAAAAGAGATGATTCTGTTTTGCCTAAGAGTAATATCAGAGCTACCCAAGGTCACAAATTCAAGTGTCTTTACTATATTTTCTCACTGGCATTTTCATGATGTCTTAAGTGGCTATCATTTCTCAGCCCCTAATCCTTAAATATGCCTGGAATGGGAGGTCAGAGGGTGGGATCCGCCAATCACTGGCTTTCTTTCTTTCTTTCTATCATCACCAGAAGGGTGCTGATGCATTATGAAGTAAGAAATGGCAGTGAAACAGCATGTCAGTCATAAAAGTAAGAAGCGAGGAAGAAGAACATTATTTTTATTATCTAGTACTACCACAGTGATTTTTACTTAGTTCTACCAGAATGGTTTACACTGATGTGCTGTTTGGGAGGTCTGTGGCTCTCAGTGTGGCCAGCCTGTGAGGCCACTTTTGGCATGCTGGTTTTCATTACAGTCTGTGAATGTGGCTACAATCACAAACAGCTGATGCTGGTGAAGGTGATGGTGAAGAACAAATACCAACTGCATTTCACAATTATTTGTACAGCTGTCAGTGGCCCGAAAGCCCTCACATTGCTGTGCTAATAATAATCCGCTAATAGCTCCTCTCCATTCCTAAGGAGAGAAGAGCAAAAGAGGCTGGGCATGCTGGGGAATAGACGGCAAAAGATCAGCAAAAATCATTTAGTGTTTAAAATAAGCACGTGTCACCTTTTATTTTGTATGAAATGGATTTTACCAATCAGTATTTCATAAACCATTATTAGTAATGTGTGTGAATGTACAGTGACAATAACTGATGAGGCTGACCTCTCAGTCTTCTGGGTTTTAACTTCAACAGGGCTTGCATGGCCCTCTGTTGCCTCATTCTGTCTGCTCATCCAGCTATGAAAATGCTTTAAGTCCAGGCTCGTGAGAGGCGCCAGCCTGCTGGTCCATCCTTTTGTCCTGTGTGAGCTTACTGTGAAAAGGGAGGTGTGTTCAAATCTGGCCATTAGTTACAGCTGGTTGGTCTATGCAACACACAGAGCTGCTGACCTCTCAAAGCAGAGGCTGCTAGGGCTTCATTTGTGCTGTTTTGAATAAAATCTTACAAAAGTTTGAAATATTCCAACATACACTAAATTCCAGGTGTCTAGTGTGTTGCTCAGCTATAGTTTGAAATATTTATTGAATTAGGTTTTATTTCTACCAAATGTTTACCAAATCCACACTGTTTCTGTGTTTTCAGTTGATATGAACTAAGGACACTTTCTTCATTACACTTATTATAGCAGAATTCAGCTGCAGGCTAAAGAATGCACACACACTTTTAACCAGCTGAGGTCATTTTCACGTTTTCCATGGGGCCAGGCAGTCACATTCCTTTGGTCAGGTGTTGATGGCTTGATGGCAGAGAGCTCACACAAACAATGTGCAAACAATCCGGGTCACTCCAGCTGAGCTAGCAGTTGCTGTTGTTGTTTTTTTCTTCTTGGGCTTCATGGCCAGTCCATGGCATGCTGTTTGCTGAGGATCTCAGGCAACTGGCAGGCTGTGTCGGCTTATTTGTCTTGTCAGCCACTGGGATCAAAGCTGCCGACGATTTTCCTGTTTGTTACAATGTTGGTTTTTAAAGAATGTTGTTCATTTGCTTAATAGTGCCCCAGCTAGTCAAGAGAATTGCCTTACCCACTCAGGGTACCATATAGGCCATGTTGCAGATGACATAGTTTCCACAAGTTAACTGGGAGCCACAATAGTAGACTGATAAAACACATTCCAACATCACTATAAATACACACTGTTATCATCAAACTTGTTGCTGACACCAGACACACTCTGCTGTGCATACCCTGGGATACAAGAATATGTGACTAGCATTTTTGTGTGTCAAAGCACTTTTCAATCAAGTGTGCCCCCTGATACCATCAAAAACTGTGTTTTATTTCACAGTTATTGTCTTTTTGAGCAGATTTTACAAGTCATTTAAGAGTGTTTGATAAAAGCTGAGATTTATTTTGCCTGGTCTATGTGCAGATGACAGAAAGACTCCACAACTGACTAACTCAGCAAGACAAGGCCGAGACAAGATATCCACTTCCAGCTCAGTAAGAGACAGATCAGCTCTCTACCTGTCAAGAGTGGCAGCAACAGACTCCAAAGGAGGCTCAGCACAACCAGTGAGTTCCTGAAATGCCTCCCATTCCTCCCCACACCCCGGGGTCAAGTTCTCACACTAGGAAATGGCCCTTATTCTGCTGGACAATAGGAGCTAGTCATGTTTTTTTTTCAATACTGTGTTGCCTACTGTAAACATATAACTCGTATACAGCACAGCAGTAATATAGAACTGTGCAGAAAATAATGTGACTTGTGTTCAATATGCTTGATAACTTTCTATGAACAGTCTGATCTAAATCACACTTCATTCATTTTTTTTTCAATAGGAATTCATTGGTACTTCAGGACAGAGGGCTAAAAACAGTAAGGTACTGTATAGAGTTCACTTATCATCCCAAAGAATGTGCGCGCTGTTAAATGTGTGCTGTGTACTTAACGCTTTTACTTTGCTCCTATGACTGAAGATAGAGTTAACTCTTATGCTTTGACCTAGGAGAGATGAATTCCACACATTCACATTTAGATAAAAGGGTTTCAAAAAAATATGGATTTCTGACAGCTCCAGATATATTAGTTTATTTTCAAAGCAAGGCAGGGACTCTGCACTTGTTTGGTAATGCAGTGTAATTACAATCAACCAACAACTGCTATTAATTTACTTCTGGTATGACTATCTCAGAAGATCATAGAATCAAAACATACCAAACACAGACCATCATTACTGTGACAATCAAATAAAGCAAACAAACAAAATAATTTGGAAAATTTGTCATTCTCTATGTATCTACTATATGATTTATAGATCCAGATGTTTGTGGAGAGAGAAACCTAATAATAAAATAATTCTCAAAACTTGAGTGACCTAAATACATTCCAACATCAATTCCAAGGAGGTATTTGTGCAATGTCAGCCTACTAACGGTTATGGAGTGTTTTGCTAACCCTGGCATGAAAGAGGAGGGTTTGCTGTGAAAAGCATCAAGCGAGCACAGAAAAAGGTAAAGTATGGCTTCACTTGCTTAATGCATGCCAATCTAACATTTTCATGTACCTAATTAATACTGTTTTTGATAATTGAATACTGACAATATTGCCCATCTCTTTTTCATTTAAAGATGGCTGATGTAGCCAGACAAATCACAGTTTCAGAAACATCTCATGATGAAGATGACCTGCCTCTTCCCCCTCCCACCATTCCACCTAGACCCCTCGACTACGAAGGGCCTTCATCATTAAGTGGCTTCCCTGTGCCTCCACCTAAAGAAACCTTTTCTACATTCTACCAGCAAAGGCAGAAGAGTGAGCTGAAGAGGCTCTTTAAACACATTCACCCAGACTTGCGGGCAAATCTTGATGATGTTGTGGATGACGAGATAATGGAGGCAGTGCAGTCAGAATCCACTCAGGCAGCCGATGCAGCTTATCAGGGTGAAGTGCAGTCCATGAGGTGGATCTTTGAGAACTGGACTCTTGACAATATTGGGGATCCCCACGCAACCAAGAAGCTGCTGGATGAGGAAGTCTTAAAAGGTGGAGATGTCAGAGGCACTTCCTCCATGTTTGAGCATACTGACAGTGCCCAACAAATTTCAGGGGCATTTGCTAAAAGGCAGACTTCTGTCAGAGGTGATGTCAGAACATCGACATGGTTGTTTGAGACCCAGCCCTTAGATGCCCTAAACACACTAACAAGAGAGGAAGGAGAACTGGTTGAAGCAGTGCTGAAAGAACCCATCCAGACAGGGGACGTGAGAGGGACTCGCCTGCTGTTTGAGTCTAAACCGCTGTGTGACTTAGGGCGTTGCAACTCCATTGAAGACCATAACTTCCTGAAACTTAAGTCTGAACTCCAGGAGCAGAAGGGAGATGTCCAGAAGACTGTGAAACTCTTCCAGGCAGAACCTTGCTGTGCTATCACAGATAACAGTGGCACTATCCATGAGATCAAGTCCATCTGCAGGGAGGAGATCAAGAGCAGCAACATCAGCACTGCACGTTGGCTCTTTGAAACCCAGCCTTTTGACATAATTAATAAGGGAACTGATGGAGTGAAAATTATTCGTGGTATATCACTGGAAGAGGGACAGAGAGGTGGAGTTGATAGAAAGAAGTGGATGTTTGAAACTCAGCCATTTAACACAATACATGAGGGCATGGAAGTAGACAGGTTTGAAGGAACTGTGGCTGACTGCACGGGAGAGGCTGATGTTGTGAACAAAAGGAAGCTCTTCGAGACGCAACCCTTGGCAGCACTGAAAGGAGACTCCACAGAAAGGGCTTTGGAAAAGGAAGAAGTACTTGGGGGAGATGTCAAGACTTCCCTGTGGCTGTTTGAAACTCAACCCATGGAGACTCTTAATGATAGCTATGAAGTTGGACATTTGAAGAAAATTCCCCTGTCAGCTGATGAACAAGGAGAAGTGCAGGGCAAAAAGCAAATATTTGAGAAGAACAGTGTTAACAAGAGTGCCTCATTCAGAGAACAAGAGATTCAAAAGGGTGATGTAAAGTCATTCACACATCTTTTTGAAACAATTCCTCTCAGCAAAATTACTCATTCTGATGAGGAGATGCATGAGATGCACATTTCCTGCTGTGATGATATCACAGCAGGAAATGTGAAAGGTAACAAAGCACTGTTTGAGACCACTCCTTTATATGCTATAAAAGACTGCTCTGGCAACCTCCATAAGGTCACAACAGTCAGCAGAGAGGAGTTCATCAAAGGGAATGTCCAAAATTACAAGTGGATGTTTGAGACCAAGCCTTTTGAGCAATTTGCAGAGGGAAAAGGAAATGTTGAGGTAATCAAAGGCATCACCAGACAGGAAGATACAATGGGCGATGTCAAGATGGCAAAGTGGATTTTCGAGACGCAGACAATAGACAGCATCCATTCCAAGTTCAACCAGACAGAGCAAAACTCTTCTGTCCAACAGGAGGAGTCTCAGAAAGGTGATGTTAAGACCTGTAAGTGGCTATTTGAGACACAACCAATGGACATTTTGTATGACAAATCCAACAAAGTGTATGATAAAGAAGCCATTGAAAATACCAATGTCAAGTCCTTCACTTGGCTTTTTGAATCACAGCCTCTAGACAACATTAAAGACAGCGAGGAGCATAATTTGAAGTTATGCAGCACCATACAAGATTCTGTTCAATCGGAGGTTGGTGTCAAAACAGTGAAACGTCTTTTTGAGACAGAGACGTTGGATGGAATAAGAAAGGATACAAATACAGAACAAGATGTGAAATATGTCAGCCAGGTAGATGTTCAATCAGGAGATGTTTCGCGAGTCAAAGAACTTTTTGAATCCCAGTCGCTCGATGAAATAGGTTCAGAAATGATGGCAGCATCTGATGAACAGAACCAAGATGAACACATTCAGAAAGGATCAGTTCATAAATTCACTTGGTTGTTTGAGAACTGTCCCATCAACATGATCAATGATAAGGACAATGATGACACAAACATGCAGAGAGTCAGTGATGTTGAGGGTGGTGATGTACACAACAAGAAGTTTATATTTGAAACCTTCTCACTTGACAAGATCCATGATCAACCTCTTGAACAGAAGTCGGTCTATGTGGAAAAGCCTGTAAGCAATGTTGATGTGAAGTCGAGCACCATGATGTTTGAGTCCCAGCCACTGTATGCCATCAGAGACAAGGAGGGACAGTTTCATGAGGTAACCACTGTGAAGAAAGAGGAGTTAATGAGTGCCAATGTAAGAGGAGCTAGGTGGATGTTTGAGACAAAGCCTCTTGATGCTATCAAGGCAGAGAATGAGGTTTATGTGATCCGAGCTGTCACCCAAGAAGATGTCAAGAAAGGGGATGTCAAATCGGCCAGATGGAAGTTTGAGACACAACCTTTGGACTCCTTCACCAGCCAAGATGAGCCCTCTGTCAGGGTTGTAGAGGACTTTGGAAGCAGTAATGTGCAGCTCAATAAACAGATATTTGAATCTGAGCAGTCACACAAGAAGTGTATGAGAATGGTTAGTGTCACTGATGTCCAGCAAGGTGATGTCAGGACCTCCACCTGGCTTTTTGAGAATCAATCCATTGACAGTCTGAAAGGGGAACCTGAGGAGCAATGTATGGTAAATACTGTCCACAGGGAAGACAACCAGAAAGGAGATGTGAAACGCTGCACTTGGCTGTTTGAATCACAGCCACTGGACAAGATCAAGGAGCCTGATGATACCTCAGTGCAAGTTGTTGAGGAGGAGATGCCAAAAGCTGATGTGAAGAGCACAACCTGGCTGTTTGAAACCACTTCACTAGACAAAATCACTGTCAACAGTGTCGCTGACACTCTGTCCCATTTATATCAACTGGCTTTTATTCACTCAAGTGGCATCATAATAGAAGCAAATGAGATTAAGAATGTTAACATGGCAAAATATCAGCTTGCCAGCAAAGAGGGTGTACAAATCCAGAAGGAAGAGGTTATTGAGGGTAACATCAGGAACATCATGTTACAATTATTATACAAACCAACCCTAAAGCCCCAGGTTACTCTTCTTAGAGAAGTGGAGAAGGGTAAAGTAAACACCACAGTAGTAGAACTCCCAGTCTATCAGTCAACATCAGCTATCAACCTAGACAGGGATCAAAGAATTCAAAACATTGCCCAGATGATTGATAGCCTGCTTGTTCAAAGTAAGCCTTTGAAAAGAGGAATCATAATGCAAGAGTCTGCAGGGGGACAAGCAGAGATGTCAGTTTACTCTCTCTTCTCCCACTGTGAAACCAAAACCGAGAGTCAAGACATTGAAAGGGGAGATATAAAGTCTACTATTGGAAATCTCTTAGCTACTGCCAATAATCAAAGGACTGCATCCTCATGTAGAGTAGATGAGAATGAAAAAGGGAATGTGAACTTGTTCAAAAGTTGCATTGAGAAAGGAGATCTGCAATACCTGAAGAGTCTACAAACTGAGGCATCAGAAGAAGAAGATGATCACAGTCTCTTGGCTAAGGACCAAATTGAAATACTGCAGGGAGACGTGAAAGAAGCAAAGAAAACGCTCTATCAGCAAAAAGATCAGGTGGAGCGAACCATTTCTGATGTCTTGCCAGGGGATGTAAAGAACACCAAAAAAGTTTTTTCAGCAGAATGCTCTTTCGGTGTTGAAAATTGTATCCCAAAGGAAGAAATAATCCGTGGGGATATCTCATCAGCAAAGCAACAACTTGCAGTAAAGCAAACTATCATGGTAGAAAAAGAGGAGGTTGTGGCTGGTGACATCAAGGCAACAATGCAGTCATTAGAACGTGCAAAGCAACAGAGCATGTACATGGAACGTGAGATCATCAAACCTGGAACTATCTATGACATGGACTTGTCAGCACAAGGTCCTGAAACAGAGGGAAGTCAATCACAAAAAGAGGAAATTATATCTGGAGATGTGAAAGCAGCTAAAAAGTCCCTCGAAATGGCAAAGAACCAAAGCATGCATGTGGAGCGTGAAGTCATTGTTCCAGGAAAAATATACAACCTGAATGTCTCAGCACAAGAGGAAAGCTCCTCACCAGTGAAGCAGTCTACGTCACCGTCTTCCTCCAGATGCCAGCAAATCACGACTTATCCAAAGGTCAGTGATGCAGTGAAAGATCAGGAAAGCCATGTTACCTTTCAGGCTTGTCAACAGGGTGAAATATCACAAAGTGCAGTTATAGTCAATAATTGTGCACCAGACTCACTGCCACCTTTTGTAAACACTGAGTGTAATTTTCAGACAACAGAGGATGAGACAGAAACAGAAATTATCAAAGGAGATGTGAAGACAGCAATTAGGTCTCTGCAGAGTGCAGCAACAGAGCAGAAGCTCCCAGACAAAGAGAGTATTGTAAGAGGTAACATGCAGTTGGCTCTGCAAGCTCTTGAGAGGTCTAGTATAAATGTATCCAGAGGAGACTTTAAAGCTGCAATGATATACAGGAATTCAGGCAGAGCTTGTTCAGAGAGGAGCAAGACTGTTCACAATCAGTGTGTTGTGGTATCTATGCCTCCATCTGACACTGAATTGTCTCCTTCGATTTCAGTAACTTGTGAAGAACCACCATCCATTACAACACAGAATTCAACACCTAACCCTGTAGCAATTGGCAATGGAAACTCTAAATCAAGTGTAATGCCACCTCCACTCCCTCAAAAGACAAGTGAGAAACCACGGGACCAGAAGCCAGCTTTACCACCCAAGCCACAACTGACAAAATCAACAGTTGTTGATGAACAGGATATTCTGGTACCCCCTGCTTCCCAAGGCCCTTGCCCCATCAAAGACAGTGTGAAAGGTCCTGTGATTCCTCCCAAAGTAAAACAACATATGCATTCTCCCACTCCCTCTTCACAGAAACCACAAGAAAACAAAAATCATAGCAAAATTAGTGTACAACACAAAGGGACCTTACATGAAACATGCCATGAAAGATGTATTGATGAAACACTGCAAGGCTCAAATCACATTAGAGTTACCAATGAAATTCTAGTGAAGCACTCAGACGCTCAGAAAATTAAGAAGGCAACACAGAATACAGCAGTGCCTACAGGAAAAATATCAGGTTGTCAAGATGATATGACCTCCAATAATACTGAAATGGAAATGGATAAAAATGTCATACAGAAAATCAATGCAGCAGAGGAGATACGGATGTGCATTCAGAATAATGCTGAAGATGCTAAACATGAAATGAATATGAGCTTGCAGGCTGCTCTACAGAATTTTGGGAAAAGGGATAATGACACTATGGACAAAAAGACAAAAGTAGTAAATGCTAAGGCTAGCCAACAAAAACAAACTGACAAAACCACTGCACAACAACAGAAATCAAATCCCAGCACTCCCAAAAAACAACACAGCAACAACGAGTTGCAAAAGTCAGCGACCAACATTCCAATTGATGCATGCCCTATTCACCAAAACGACCACAATATAGAACAACAAAAACCTGAGGACAAAGTTGTTTTCAGAAAGAAGAAAGCAAAGGAGACAGAAGATGAGCGACGACAGAGGCTCTCTGTCCACAAGGAGGAGATCATGAAAGGAAATGTGAAGGCAGCCATGGAGATTTTTGAAAATTTAAGGAGACGAGAGGAACTCAAGATAATCCTGTCTCAAGTGCAAGAGATAGAGGGAGAGACAAGCAATGTAGATGTTAGCTCCTTGAAAACATTATTTGAGAATGTCCCTGCTTGGATAGTTACACCAAGTAGAAATACTAAGCAGAGTAGTAAAAAAGGGAAAAAGGTTGAAATTGAGACACAGGACGATGATCTAGAAAGCACCTCCTCAGTTGAGACTGCATTTGAAGATCTAGAAAAGGCAAGCAAGGACATAGTGAATCTGAAGGAACAGACTTTAGCAAAACTCATTGACATTGAAGAAGCAATTAAAAAGGCTTTGTTCTCTGTCTCCAATCTGAAATCTGAGGCTGACATTGCAGGATTGTCAGGACTATTTGATGAATCTTTGAAATCTGAGCAAAGCTGCCAGCCTGCTAAAAACATCAGGAAAATCAGTATTGTGTCCAGCAAGGCTAAGCCGGAGCAAATCAAAGATGCATCTGAAGTAAATATGAAAGATGTTTCAGCTTCAAGGCCTTCAAAACAAGTAGAAGATACACCCAGACAAGTCCACAATAAGCCACTTATCAGACAGAGCAGTACCCAGTCCTCCCCGTCATTCATCTCCATTCACTCTGCTGCCAGAAAGTCTACAGAGCAACCAAAGTCACCCGTCTCAACATTGAAGCCGAAAATAGAGGGTAATTCCCAAAGTTGCCATGGTGCAAATAGTGATCTGGGCCAAGTGCCTGCAACTGCTGAGTCTTCAAACAATATTCACAGTCCTGCACAACGTAAAGTCAGTGTACTTGAGGTAAAAACTGTTCCAGAACCTCCTGCAGGAATAATCGGCACAAAGACTGTCAGCGAAACATACGAGGAGACCGATGGCTTTGGCAACATATTTCTTTCCTCCAAGACTTCAACGTTTGTCACCAAGCAGTCTGAGAGTAACACATCTGCATTGTTTGAAGTAGTTGGCAGTCCATCCAGATACGAAGTAATGACATCCCCCTTGATGCGAAGATCCAGTCGCCCTTTTATAGAAAATGTGTTGACCAATGCCAAAGAACAAGGGACAGTGTTTGTAACATTTAGCCAACCAGCAACTGAAAAGCACTAAAACGCCATTTTTCCTTTGATTTTAGATAATTAATTATTCCTTTTATGTATTTAGCACATTATGTTTTCAATGAAAAGTTTTGTCATTTACGTCATAAGAATAATCGATCTTCTCAAGAAATTATAACAATGTTGACTTTAAATAGAGCAGATTTGTCTTATGGATTTTATACTGTAACCATATAGTGAAATGTTAAGTGCTTTTATTAAAGTTAAGCAATATGGTTGATATGTTCTTTTGTGTAAATGGTCAAATAAATGACAGATTAAAAGACTGATTGAAAGAAATGGTTTCTATTTTTTTCTTTTACATCAGTTCCTCATTATTATTCCACAACTTTTAAAATGTTAAGTACAGTACGATTCACATAGATACTCAAATCGCTTTTCAAAAGTGTATTTTAAAAGCTTTGTTCAAAATATCTTCCGTCAGAAATGAGTACTCAATGGAGTTTTTGTATCAGTAAATTTCTCTACGGTAGCCCTGCATTGGAACAGGATTACTATGAATGACTCTTACAACAACATTGTAACTTAAATAAAGTGTTAAATCTCAACATTCATAATGAATATCAGCAAGTTGACAGAAAAGAAGTCTGAATGTTTCACCACAAATGAATTAATTGAGGTGGTTCAAAAACATCTAGAACCACCTTGTCACTTAGTTGAAGAGTTTGTTTCAAAAGCGTCCATTACTGTGACAGACACTATGTTTAGGATTTTTTCATTAATATATTACTGTGAGATTAGTAATGAAGACACATTAGAATGATAAATAGTAACAGTTGCTGTTAATAGTCCAATGTTTAATTGGTCAAGATCGTCAAACAAACAAACATACAATCTTTCCAACAGAGGAAAAACTGGCAGAAGGGTTGAGAAATAAATGTGCTGAGAGAAAATAGTGCTATTAGATGTGTTATTGTTGTTATTGAATTTCATTGGTCAATGACAGAAAAACTTTAGGTCACCTTTAAAGAGATAAAACTGAATCAAATTTGTTGTCATCATCATAGTTCCATCCCACTGCCAAGGAAATGTGTTCTGCCTGTTTGGCCCCTGTCTACCCAATGGAAAAAATGGTGGCCAATAAACTTATCCTGCACAACAACTGTTTCAGCTGCAAACATTGTAAGAAGAAGCTCAGGTGAGATTTCTCAACATTTGCAGTACAAATGACTTAAATCAACTGCTGTTCAGATCACATTTGTAAACTAAAATTTACCACAATTCTAAAGACTTTGATAAATGTTAATATTGGTAATTGTGAATAAAAAGGAGGTTAGGGGGGATTTTTGAAATGACTTCATAAATCTTTCCAATCTTTGATCCATTGAAATCATTCCCAGTTGCTGATTTAGTCTGAATAACAAATCATATGATAAATTAAACAAAAAGTATGATTTTAAATTGTGTTAAATAATACAAAAGACTTTGTTTTATTTCATTGCAGCATTCACAACTATTCATCTCTATATGGAGAGTTTTACTGCATCTTTCACTACCAACAACTTTTTAAAAGAAAAGGAAATTATGATGAGGGATTTGGGTACAAACAACATAAAGACCGCTGGCTTCAGAAAGACAAAGAAATAGATGAGCCAGATGCCAAATTGACCCCCAAAAGCACCAAGAGAAACTTAAACATGTCTGGTGGCTCAGGAGAGCCATCTGCTGGTGTGTTTACTGCAAGGTCATTTGCCAAAGAACCGGCATATAAGAGTGCTGCTGATGTTAGCCTGGGCAAACTAAAAATGAGCTGGCCACCAGAGAAAAAGTATACAGGGACTAGTCCAGCACAGCAGACATATGCATCAGCTCACAAAAATAAGGTACACATAGGCAAAGAAGCTAAATTTGGTATGTATAGTTTAGAGCATCGTCACACTGACAAGAACAAATTAAAGATTACTGACGGAGAAGAAAATAAAGTAACAGCAACATGTTTTAACTCAGTTGAGAAATTCCCTCCAAAGAAAAAAAAAACGGGGAATGGTCCAACCAAAAATGCACTTTTCCAAGACAGGATATCTTCAACAGTGGTTGATTTTTCTTCACCTGGCTTAGAAACAAAACAAAAAACAGAGCACACTAATTTGACTCCCGCCACAATAAAGAACCATACTTTAACATTTAATAAGCAGGGAGCTTCTCCAAGCAAAGCTAGGCGATCTGTCTGGTTTGCTCCAAATGTTGTTCAAGATGACCAGTTGTCCTCTGAGTTGACTTTGGAAGCAGAAAATGAAGACCACAGTAAACAGCACTCAGATCAAAGTGAACAGCGCCCTGTGGATAATTCTAAGGATGTGAAAGACATCAGTAACAAAAACGACTTTGAACATGTGCCATCTGAGTTCAGGGAAGAACAGGTCGAAAGTGAGGTAACCCCTAATCCCCATGGATACATATGCCATGGAAAAACAGCTAATACGTCAAACCCAGAGCATGTCAATGTGGAGACCAGTCAAGAGGTCCCACAGACTGGTGACAAAGACAATGTTCCAAGTCTGATTGTAAAGAGGTTTGATGAACCACAAATGGAAAAAGAAAGTGATAATTCAACTCAAGACGTTGTAACACACCAAGAGCCATCCAAGAAAGTGGACGTTGCAAGAAACCCACTAAATCAACATGATTCAAAAACTCCAACTATGATGCAAAGTCAGGCAGAACAAATGATTGGAGAAGAGGGTAGTCTTGAAAGTAATAAAAATCAGTTTGAGAAGAGTGATTCAATAAAAGAGCAAGAAACCAATGGTAGCCAGAAAAAGGGTATTGAGAGATCTAATTCTCTGAAGGTTTCTGGTAAACAGAGTGACAGGCCAAAAGTCAAATTGGGATCCTGGTCCAAAGGTAAGAGTCCTTTGTCAAAGCTTTTCACCTCAAATGGCAATGAAAAAACAAATAAGGTCGAACTGAAAGACGACAAGAAACCAGTTGGACTCTTTGGAAAACTGTTCCAGTCATCATCAGAGAAGAAGACCGAAGACACCAAGAGATCAGCTGTGCAAGAGGAAAGAAAAGACATCACACATGCTCAAGCTGAAGACAAAACCACAGAGGGGGTAAAGGAGGGAGCTACAAAAGAAATGACAAAGGATGGGGACACATCTCAAGTCTCACCTCTGGAACAAGAAGCTGTAGGCAATATGAAAGACAAGTCACACTCTTATGACACATTGAATAGTAACAAACATACAACTACAAGTGAAACTACAGAGCTGTTTCCCCTGCTCAAGTCATCATTTAGTGATACTACAGGGGATAATATAACTGCTGTAGAACCAATTTTAACAGCTCCAGCACAAGTCAGTGTGAAGAACATTGATGATATAGATCCATTTGATAATCAAGAATCAACGTTACAGAGCAATGAAATAAAGGGCCTCTCTCTCATTGATACTGGCATGGCTGTTTCTAAGGATCTTTCTGTTGCTGTGCAATCAGTGAACCATGTATCTGAGGGGTCAACCAATCAGATAATAGCTGAGAAAAATGGCAATGAAATTTTGGGCAATGCATTTAAGGATAATGTTTTTGGAGACAGTGTCAGTTCTTCCACTGTTGAGCCATCGATCACTCAGATAGATACAGATAACTCTGTCCACCAGTCAAATGAAATGCTTGGAGCACCGGAATTAGGAGCCAGAAACCTTTGTGATGGAGTGCTTTTCAATCTGAACCACGACACTCCTCAAGATCCTTCAAATCCTTTTGGTCCATCCAACTCTCAGGAGAAGATTTCTGTGAACATTTCTGTGAACGTTTTGCCTGCAGATGCTTCTGCTGAAACTCTTGCCATGCTTGATTCTCAAACCGTAGCCAAAAATCAAGAGATACTTGGCATCACACATCAGCTCATTGTCCCTGACCCAGCACCCGTAAAGCAAGATGAGAATCCTTTTGGTTTCAGTACAAACACCCAGACGAGAGAACAGGAAACTGACTTTGACATATTCAGCTCAGAGGGCAGTATTGCCACTCAACCACCTGCTATTAATGTCTTTGATCAAGGCCGAGCTGATGCTTGTTCAGGCCTTAACCTGTTTGCCTTTACTGATGACATCTTCGGGATCAGTGACATCTCAAGAAGTGCAGATGTTGCACTGCCACACAATCAAGCCGACTCCAATACATCGGGTGATTTCCTAGATTTAGATACATCATCTACTGCTACCCCTTCAGCTCAGAAGGATCTTTTTGCTGATAACTCATTAACACCAGAACCAGAAATGCCACCAATATCTGATCCAAGAGATGCAAATTCATTTCTGGACAGTCTTTTAGGGTCTGTAAACAGTAATATTGAGCAAGCAACAGAAAATACTGTCACAACCAATAGCTGGATAGATGACTTGCTTGGGTAGCAGCAATAATATGTATATATAAAATAATGCAATGTACAAAGAATAGAGAAACCATAATATGTTTAAAGCAACTGTGCGCATGAAGATGAAGAATCACCAAACATTGAATCAGAAAACAAAATATTGAATTCATTTTACTTGGAAAACTGAAAAGTATCACAATTGATAACACTATTATTAATTTATACAGAAATGTAATGTTCAGTAATTTGGGGATTCATGAAAACAATGAGAGGCACAGATATGGATTGCATTACATTATAGTCATTTAGCAGACGCTTTTATCCAAAGCGACTTACAATAAGTGCATTCAACATAGGTAGGCAAAAAAACTACTAGTCACCAGAAATTGTGATTGCATTTCCTTCCTAAACAAGCATCTAAGAGCAGAACCAGTGTTAAGGTAAAAGTGCAATAAGTTAGCTTCCTACTTTTTATTTAAACAAATGAGACAAATAAGTGAAGCAAATAATGGATGGACATGGATATGTTTTAAGTTCTTACTTACTGGCAATAGAAATGACAGCTGTCCAGTGGGGCTGCAAAATCAATTATTTTTTATGTAATTACTGTGATTTTCTTAAAAAGAAAATCATGGGTTGTAACTACTTCCCCAAAGAACAATGGTATATACTGTATTTCAAGGTGATTTTGTAATAAGGTGAATCATGAGTAATATTAATTTAATTTGACTTTGAAACACTGTCTGTATAAATTCTAGAAAAAAAATACTGTTTAAATATGTTGATGTAAAAGTTCTGTAATATTTATTCAATATGATATTGATAAATATATGTAAAACAATCACAAAAGAATTCAACAATATGAAACATATGAATTGTCATTGAGATCACAAATATTTTTTAATTTAGATTGTGAAATTGGCTAAGAAATGTTTGTCAATGCCTGTGAAAATTATCTGACATTATCATAAGGCATTTTGTAGATAATGACACAACATGTAGTATTTGAAGTGAATACAACATTTTAAAGAATAAACCCTCAGGCATATTTCTACAGTTTGGTTGATTGTTGATATGAACCCTTGTCCATTTTATGGTCACTTGCTTTGTTCATAGAAGTCATATTTCTGAAAAAGAAATGGGATAGGTAAGATATACAAATGATTAAAGAAGGAAAATACCTTTATGATGACATATGTATAATGATCAACATTTATTTGCCAGTTACCCCTTGCCCTCGGCCTCATCAGTTGAATTAGGTAGCTCAGTTCCCCTAGTCTCAGGAAGCAGGAAGGAGAGAGCCCCACTGACCAATGAAAGGCTGCTGAAGACAGCGGTGGGTATGGCCCAGTGGTATATGGCCAACAGGTTGAGTAATGAGACAACAACCCGGCAATTCTGAAACTTACGGAAGCCAAACCAACAGCCGTTTGCCTGAAAGAGCAAAAGTGTGGAGTGAACAGATGCATTCAAATATTTGATTTGACAATATTTGACAAGAATAGAGTTTGGCCTATCCACCTATTCTGCTTGCTATGGACTGTAATCCTGAGGCAGTTTGCCTGAAAGTCATGACAGATTTATAGGTTCTGACATTGATATATTACAGTTTTCCACAAAAGTTTAGCTAG
>OOFE01049365.1:0-16575 GCA_900323365.1 Monocentris japonica
TCTTGGTGCCAGATACCACAGGACACCTTCAGAGATCTTGTGGAGTTCATGCCTCGACGGGTCAGAGCTGTTTTGGAGGCAGGAGGGGGACCTATACAATATAAGGCAGGTGGTTTTAATGTTATGGCTGATTGGTGTAGATCTATGATGCTACAGCTGCCTTCTCTGAGTTCCTCAGATACCCCTCTATCTTTGGCAGGCCTGTCCTCCTGTGAGTATATCGGGGGAAATACCACTCAGTTCCAGCTCTTACATTTGCTCCTCCAATCCAGTACCACTCCTCTTTGAGAGACTGGGTTGCTGTGTAACTAGGTTGGTTATCCCGATACCTAAAGACAGCTCAGCCTGTCATACATTTGCATTTGTCTTCTATAGGCAGAATCAAGAAAGACGAGTTCGATCTGCCCTATAATTTCTGATGTCACAAGATGCACAGCTACATAGAGAAAAAAATGAAAAATATGGAAAAGCATGGCTGTCAGAGAATGCAGAAGCGAGGAAGAGGAAGGTTTATAGTTTGAGATTGTTAGCACTATTATGACAAAAGCACTTTTGGATATTAACACCAAAGCCCCAAAAATCAGTCTCCAATTCAGACCTGTGAGCAGGTCTCATATATGCCATATCATATATGCTTTCTAGCTCTGACAGAAAACATATTTGAGTTACTAAATTGGCAAGTATTCCCATTATTAGTAAGGCTGCTGTATATAATGGCTCAACTGATATCACCACAGTAATATACATTTATGATTCCAAGAATATGAGGGGAGTAATTCATGCTGAATAGATATGGATATCAACAATTAAACTAGCCTAATTATTTTGTGATAAACTATATATATCATTTTACAATTTCTACATTAAGAGCCAAATGTAACCTTGTGTTTTTTTCATCTGGCACTTCTCTCAGTGAACACTGGATGGCATTCTTGCTGTTCAGGACCCTGTCAATTTACAATAGTGCCACTTTTTACTTACTGGGAAGAAGGGAGGCAGAAACTGCACTGTACTGTATTATACTGGATTATTAGACATTTAATGGATAGTCAAATACATTTGTAACCTTCATTGTTTCAAAATGTTCTTGCTCTAATCTCAGTGTGAGTGAGACTGATCAAGAAAACAGAAGATCTGATTCTGAAAGAGTCATTAACAACAGTTATCCCCCTACGTAGTTGCTCTAACAGACCTGGCTCAAATAGTTTTTGCAAATAATTTGATTTAACCTTATTGGAGCTCCAGATAGAGGGTAGCATTTCAGGACAATTCAAAAACACTCAGTTGTCAATCACAGAAAATGGCTTTCAAATGGTCTGAATTTTTTGGTACTCATTGTATTTTCTTTCAAATATGTTACTTCTTCTGGTACTCTAAGCTAAAAAGTAAAAACAAATACTTCTTATTTGCAAATTAAGAGCTCTGTTCCAAAATGTTATATATCTATTTTAAGGAGAAAAAAAACATTAATTCTTCACCGTGTCTAAAATGTGGAGGATCAAAGTGTTAATATCACATCAACCAAGGACTGATGTTAACCACTTTCCTTTTCCTTTACTATAATCTGTTTCAATTTTGTGTTGTCAATCATTTGCAAAGGTAAGTGTCATTGTATTTTGAGATGTGTCTCATTCTGGAAGAAAGCTCCTCAGACTTTATATCATGTGGTGGAAGTAACGGTTGTGTTTACAGAGTCATGCCATCCCTGAGCCCTGCAGCAACTCTCCATAACTGGCTATCCTGTAACAGCAGCAAAACCAGTTCCCAGTCTCCGGCACACCCAGTTCACCTGTATTTTGTCCCTGACACCAGACACCACGGGTCATGAGTGAGATCCATTAACACCTGGAATGAGTCACTAGCCATTATACTGACAGTGACAGTGACCAAGTATTTTCACCATAAATGAGATTTGAAACAGGAGATGAGTAACTGCAAAGGGGTGGGGGCAGTTTATCAGCTGTATAGCACACTCTCCAAATATTTTCATTGTTACCCTTTTGTGCTTTGACCCAAATCTGATTCCATACGTGTTTCACACAGGTGGCATCTGGAGCAAGGCAACAATTTCAACGGAAACCTGAATTAAAGGGTTACACTCCAAAACACTATTGATCTAGAGAAATGACAATATTGGCTGAAATGTTTGACTCAAAATCTTACCTTCAATCTTATTGTTTTTGAATAAATGCAATCAAAACATAGCATTTGCTATCAAAAGATGATATTCAACAGTTTTATTGTTATGCAAGCAATAATTTTATCACCTTTTTCAGTTGGTGAATATGTGATTTTGTCAATGGAATTTAAAAAAGTTGTAATCAATTTGGAGTCTTCCTTGAATCTTAGCCTCTGAGCTCCATTGTTTCACTGAAAGTTACTTCACACGGCCATCCTTTCAAAATGTTTAAATGATTTTTCACATATATTCACATATATATTTTTTCATTAATATATTTTCCTTCGATTAAATGGCTGGATATGCAATGGCTCAAAATATGAATGTGAAATATGAATATGAAATGTTTTCCACTAAGCTCAATTTTACTTTGTGTCAAAATACATTCATAATCCTACTGTGTGCGCACATGTCCATACAAAAATAAGCAATCATTAAATATCTGTGTCAGATTCACAAAATAAGAGAATCTGAATTGAAAAAATGGCATGGAGCCTCATCTTTGGCAGTGGTTTTCTCTTGTTTGTGATCTCTGCCAGATGACAGTGAAGGTCTCCAACAAGCAGCACTGTTGGTGAGTAGCACTCAACGAACTCTCCCAATAGCAGCTTCATATCCTCTTGAAGGAAACAAGTGCCTCAAATACCAATTCTGGCCTGTGCGCTTAATTGTTTAGTATGTTCAGATCTTTACTGCTGTTCTGTTCCACAGTAAAAACTGCATGACTGTAACCTTACCTACAGCGGCCCTTGAATCTAGCCTCGCACATTCTCAACAGATGAGTTGAGACTGACTGAGACTGACTTTTTGAAATGAAACCAATCCAGACCATCCACCAAAGTTGAACATCCGCCAATATTGTACATCGACCAAAATATCAGTTTCCAATGAATCCCCATTCTATAAGCAGCATCTCCAGGGAGGGCAGCAGCAGCAGCACAGCTGTCGAATCGGGTTCTTCTTCTTGTACCTGGCGGCCGTCTTGAACTTCTCATTTGAGGCACTCACATAGTCCTGTGTCCTCTCTACATTGGTCTGGATGTGATCGATATAGGCCCCTTGTTCATCCACCAGCATGAAAATGTCCATGAAGAGATCCCTCAGCTCCTTCATGTTGCTCTCCAGGTTCAGCAGCTCCTGTTGGTGAAGAACAGTGACAGGATTAATGGACCCTCGGTCTATTAATATAGGTTTTGATATAGCACAGCCTGAGTGCTGAAAATATGCATGTGCTGACTCCTATTGCGAGGGTGACTGATGTACTGGTTCCCTCAGAAATCTGTTTGTATGCAAGATGTTTGTGAGCCAAGGAAGGAGTCTTCTTCTATCAAGTCCTACAGCTGATTCATCAAACCGTTACAACTGATGCATTTTGAAAGGTAAGGCACTCACCATACCTTAACATATGTGAGTCCAAATTTGACCTTGTCGTTATTCTTATTATTATTATACCAAAAAGCAAAGAGCAAGCAAAAACAGCTCCAAAATTTATTTGGAAGCATTCAGGACCACTGTTCCCTCTAAGTGCTCCACTTGTCCCAAGAAATCTAGTCAAGTCAAATGTATTCATATAGTCTTTTATCACAAACAAGCCTTAAAGGACTTAATCAGCCTAACTAGGTCAAGCTAATAGACAATCAGATTTATGACACACAATTGGTTATCAATTATCAATCAAATTATGACAATTAAGATGTTTATTGGCAAATAGACAAATTGGCAAATAACATTAGATGCAGGTAGTTTTGGTGGATTGATTGATTCCCTTACCTTGTGTCGTTGTTCTATCTCAGATAACTGTGACCGTGTGATCCTGGCATCATTCAGCAGGTTCTCGTTGAACACCTCCCATTTTCCTGTGGCAACCATCTCATTCACCTCCTCCTCCGTCACCTCTCTTCCTGATACCTCCAGCTGGCGAATAATGAAGTGCTTACAGCGCTCCTGCTTGGTCAGCAGAGCTTCATTATACTGCCGCATTACCTAAACGTGATAGGAAGAGAGAGGGGGGAGAGACCTCAAATTAAAAGATAGAAAATTGAAGATAGTTAACAGGTTGTTCTTACAGTGACAAACTGCTTTTTATTTATTGGCAACATCTTTGGTGCTACGTGGTATAATTACACTGCACTTCCCAGAGATCACCTGGCAATCAAACAGTGTGGCCTGTACTCTGATGTCTTTTTGCTTGGATTTTCTGATTTTTCTGAGCAGCTATTCCTGCTGTCGGAAACATCACACATCACTTCCTGTGCGCCAGAGGATTTTTCCTCGGATAGAAATACTGTTTAGAACTGCAAATATAAAAGCTTTCACGAACTGGGTATAGGTTTAGCGTAGCAAAACTGACATTTATATATATATGAAAATGTCACAGATTATAACTTTAGGACTCTCAACACACCCTCAACCTCTACTCTTTTGCATTGTAACAATAGGCAGGGAAATATGGCAAATTAGTAGGGAGAATTGCAGCCTGTGTGATTTGCACAGACTTACCCACAAAGATTTACCCACATATGCATATATAAAATTCCACATGGTTTTTGAAGAGTGAAAATGCAATGGGAGAAGTATAGACAAAAGTATCCAAAAGCAGAGTGGTTGGGTATTGATATTTCTTACCTGTTGGAACTGGCGGTGCAGTGCTGCATGCTGGGAGCGTTGGATCCTTGTTGTGACTGCAGTAGGTCCCTGCTGGTCCTCAGTCCTCTGGGCCTGTTTGGAAAGGGCGTCGAGGCGCCTGTGGAGGCTTTCAGCCTGGAGCTTAATATCTCGGGTTATGCTGCTCTCCTTCTTCATCACACTGAAACGGCGCATAGTTGCCACCAGGGTCTTTTGCTGTTGGCTGAATTTAAGAACCTGCAGACAGTTGAGATTGTAAAGGCTTTTTTTTTTCTTAGTGTCAGTATCACCACCCATGAGAAGGAGGAACTTCATTTTAACTTAACCAACAGAAATTGCATGACAATAAAATCTTGATATTTGATCCTATACCCATATTCATGTTTTGTATTCTCTCATAATAATAACATTAATAAGAATAAGAATAATCTTTAACCATATAGAAGTTTTCAAAAAAGCCCTTTACAAATGATTACAAAAACCAATGAAAGCAAGGTAAGAAATACAAAAGCAAGGCAATAACCATAAAAGTGAGGTCAACAAACAATAATATAAGGCAATTTCATAAGAGCAAGTATATAAATTAGTTTAGATTTAAAAAATGATACAGATTTAGCCAGTATGAACACCTCAGGCAGGCAGGTCTTTTCAAAGTAAAGGACATCAGAAGACATTCAAAGTCTCTTGGACATCTAAGACATGCAAAACTAAAACATAGCCTTTTTGGAGGACCTCTGAAATAAATGCAACCTCTGTCTGAAATAAACCTTACCTCCGTCTCCAGCTCTGTGATGCCATACCGGATATGCTGAGCCTCAGACAGGAAGTTGTCAATGATTGGCTCCTCCTCGAACACCACAGCCTGTGGCGTGATGACCTCGACCCCTACTGAGTCATCTGCCTCGCCCTCCCCTTGGAAAGGGTTGGCATCTTCACTGGTTGCCTCAGAAAACACCTGAGCCCTCTGCTGTAGCTCCTCCAAGCGGTCTCTCATTGTGGGAGGCCTCTCGGTAAAGCTTTCTCCTCAGTACACAAGGTTTCTACTGTACGTACACTTCCTGGCAATGCTGACTCCTCGGGACACTAAGAGAAGATAACATGAAACTGTCATGATCCTTGTGGGGCAACCAACAATTTCAATTCATGTTGAGTTGACTGTATGAATAGGAAGCGTGGTAAAAGTAGGGCAAAATAACAGCAGAAGGAATGAAGAAATGTGTGCAGAATATTTACGATTAGAAAAATATTCCAAAATATGAAAATATGTAATATGCATGTTTAGCAATGTAACATATGAGAATACAACATATGTAGTACGAAATAGTGGAACTATTATAAAAGCATATATATGCATGCAGTATGTAATGAGAGAGAAATGGGAATCTGAAGTAGGCAGACATGTGAATTTACAGAAATATACATGATGTGTGTATGTATTGTATTCACATTAACAACTCCATTTCTATGAAGGCTTTTTGGTAGAGCTCATCCGTGAGGACACTGGCTTTCTATAAAGGCCCCCCAGCAGAGCTCATTCTCGAGGACACAGGCTTTCTATGAAAATCTCTCGCTTCTCTACACCTCTTGTCCTGTAGCACAGGCAAATACAGCTGTTATTAACTGTGTACTCTGGTGTGTCCAGTTGGAGTCAAAGCTTGATCAATGTTTGTTTACACCGTCATAATTTCATCTGTCATGATGTGAGAATAATTGATGTGGCATGCCTGCACTCTGCTGATACTCTGAACACTGCAGTGTATTTTTAACTTTTTGAAAACAACATGAGATGAATAAGCAGAGAGTTTATCTGCAACATCAGTCAAATTGACCTGTGCTTATTTTCCCATGAGAATCTGTGTTGTTGTGTTTAAGTAGTCCTGCATTACAGTTTGCCAGCAATTGTCTCACATTTCTAAAACAACGACAATAATAGGAAAAGTTAACTTCTTGGTAAACACACACACATGCACAAACACACACACACTCACAGAGACTGACAGATCTGACTTTTGTTTTACTAAGGGGACAGAGTTTTGCATTAAAAAGGGATATTTCTTAGCAACTGCTAAATATTGAACACATTTCACTGTCAACCCTCCAACTTGTAAATGTGTGCCTGTGAATCTGGCAGTGAAGCCAACAAGTGGAGTGATTAAGATTAAAACAATGAGATACAGAATCACATTTCCTAAATTCCTCTGGTGGGTTAAGTGTATTCAAACTCAAATCCGTGTGCATTCAAAAGGAAATACCTACAGTGGGGTCCAGTGGGAGTCCACTACCAAGAACTGAAAGAGAACTGAGAACTGAAACTAATACAGTTGTTTACTCAGTTGATACTTTTATTCAAGAATACATTATTTGGAACTGATACAAATCAACATTTTTAGATGTGAGAAATGCTTGTCTGAAATTGAAACATATCTGAATATCTTGTTCGTATACCATTTGGTAAGGTTTTTGTTGTCTCACCATATATTTCATACAAATATTAACACATGTACGCTCCTAATACACAGCGTGAATTGTTTTGGTCTTTTAACAACAAATACCAAATATTGGCTGAATGAATATGGTCCTCCATGCATTATTGTTGCTGCTGCTAGTGCTGTAACATTGAAAATATTATTATTAAATATTAAATATTATTATTAATCATTAATTAAATTAGTTTTGAGATTGATGTAATCTTGTTTGAGAAATATCATTTGACTACAAATTTGTATTATGAAACAAAAGAGTTCTCTGAAGTGGACTCTGACATTTTGAAACTGACTTGATGACATTGATACATACAGGGATTGGGGTTTTGCAGGGCATTACATTACATTACAGTCATTTAGCAGACGCTTTCATCCAAAGCGACTTACAAGTTACAGTTTTACACTACGTGGGGATCGAACCTACGACCCTGAGACTGCGAGTCTCATGCTCTACCAACTGAGCTGTCTGGGCCAGACCGCCGGACTAGGCATAACCATACATTTTTGGAAAAAGCATGTTTGGGTGGTGAACTGAGTGTTTGTCTGCTGAGAAATGGAGCATTGCAAGACTATCCCATTACCGGATGGATTTCAAACAGGAAAGCCCCTATTTTGTGTGTGTGTGTGTGTGTGTGTGTGTGTGCACAGTACATGCATGCAATTTTGCTCTCATGTTTGTGTGTGTGTTTGCGTATTTGTGCACATGTACACACATATTATGTACATGTTTTTTGTCTGTGCTTGAGTGTGTGTGCTCTCATGCCTCTGTGTGTGTGTGTGTGTGTGTGTGTGTGGTGTAACCATTTCAATCTCCTCAGAGCTTACGAATGTAAAAGTGGCCATTGTTCTCTGGACTCTCTCTCTCTCTCTCTCTCCCTGTCTTCCCACCCCCAGAAGAGTTGATTTAAAAAGTTGCTCAATGGATTTTGAAGCACATTCTCCTGTGTTTAGCCCAAAAGCCTAGAGGAAAGTGAAGCGGGGCCCGTGCCGGGGCCTCGTCTACCTCTGTGCATTCATTTTATTTTATTTTTTTTACACAAACGATGCTATCCATCTGCTCCTCTGTCTGTGTTTAAGAGGGAAATGCCTCTGTTGACATTCTCTCATCTCCACATACAGGTGCACAGTAGGAGCGCCCAAATGTTGTATCGAACAATTGCACTGCACCTGCTGGTTCTATTTACTTTGACAAAATAGTGTTATTTTACAGTTATGCTGAAAATGTTTTGGATGTAGTGGATGATTAACCTACCTAATCTCACTTTACCCACCAGAACAGTTTACCTGCTTTATTAAGATGACATGAACTTTTCTTTCTAAATTTATAGCATACATCATAATAAGTTGAGTAAGTTCATAGTTGTTAGCCTTATTATGATCCCCGACTCGCAGTCTTAGTTATAGCCACCTTCATATTTAACACTACACTTGTTCATATGATGTTCTGTCATTATTATTTATAATATGATAAATACTTGTACAGTATCAAGCTGTAGCAATCATTCAGTTTGAAACGAGGATAGTATTTACCTCAGTGTTGTTAGTAGTCCATGAGGGGCTTTTTGCTGAGTGTTCCCATTCAGAGTTGACCAGGAATGTGAATCCCCCCTGATCCAAGCCATGGGAGTGTTTTCCTCCAACTTCACATAGAATCTCACATTCGTTAGTATCATCAGCTCATCGGATCTCTTTACATCCACCCGATGCTCATCAGCTGTGAGCTACAGGTTTGTGTACGCTATTACAGGTTAACAGTCATGCCACCATCTGCTTGTCAGTACAGTTACATTCACAAGCAGGAAATGCTGAACTTTTGAGGAAAACTGGTTGAGCCAGTCTCAAGCACCTCCCCTCCTTTGAGGGAGGCCAGGCTACAGCCAATAAAACAGGGAGAGACCGGAGGCCTATTTGCTTATCTGAAGAAATAAGAGGTGACGTGATTAAGTAAATGAGTGAGGCGAGATAGCATGCAGAGCACTGGGAACTCGTAAAGCCTACCCTCAGGCATATTCCTGGACAGGAAAATAGAGCAGAGCAAATACATAAGCATTGTGTACATTGTTAAGGTGCAACAATGGGGATTATGGTTTGGGTGTCTACCAGGGCATTGGGTTTCTGATCCAGGGAGTTCATTTTTATGTGACGTGTCTGGGTTTGCAGTGTAAGCCCCCTTGGTTCGGGGCTATTGTACTCCGTAGGCCCCAGTGACTCCACTGAGTACTTTTGACAGATTTCTACCGACAAGCTCCCTGAAATCCAAGAGCCTTTCAAGGCGGGAAGGGACACAGTCACTCTCTGCTATGCTGCATAAAACCCTCTGAAAAGCTGTTTGAAGTGCAGCGTCAGAGGGAGACAGAGAGGAGACAAGTTTTGAGGATGAGAAGAGTTTGGTGGGGACAACAGTTCAGGAAACGTCACTTGAAACGTTGATGGCATGTCGGGTTGCAGAGTTTCTGCCATTTTATCACTGCTGTTGGGTGAAAACCTTGTATCTCCAAAATGTCAACTTTTCAGGAAGTAAAAAAAACAGCCTTGTTCTTAGCGTGATGACCAGGGAGGTAGTGGAGGGTAAACCCAGCTAAACCCAGTTTCCCCACCATAGAATTTAATGATTTTTTAATATATTTGTGCTTGTTTTCCTTGATGACCACCAACTGGAGCTCATACTTTACCCATCTTTTAATTTACAACTACATTGTTGGTGAGCAGTATGCATTTTTGAGTTTATCCAATTGGGTTTTGAAAGGGTTTCATAAACTCCAAGGGTATCAACCCATAGACCATGCAATCCTTCAAATGAAGTTAAATCACCAGAAGTGGAGTCATGAGGTTTTCCTATGACAGCAGCAATATCGCACCACAGAAGGCAAACAATTTCCAGTGGGTGGTGGTGTAGTGCTTCAATCAAACAATGAAAAATAAATGAACCATCTGATGACTATGCAAAATACTGTTGGTAAAGCTTTATCTCTGTTGTTCCAGCTGCTATTGTATGCGGCTAATAACGCTGCAGCACTGCGCTAACAGTGAGTCATCTATCCCTAATGGCAAGATATTATGACAACAAAGCAAAACCGGTTCTCTGTGTGTCAAGAGTGTCCAAATTTACCTTCATCAGCATCAGGGCAACAAGCTTACTGTACCTGAACCTGTTTCCTGTTGCTGAACCTTTTTCATCCTGTCTGAGTGTGTGTGTGTGTGTGTGTGTGTCTATTTATATGTATTTGTGACTCAGTTGATTTGCCCTATCTCCTATCTGGCATGAAGTCTGATGTCTTTATTCACCTCGCTCTCTGAATCACTGATGGAGGAGATGAAGTTGAATGGGTTTTGCTGATTAAATAGCAACAGAAAACTCTCTCTCTCTCTCTCTCTCTCTCTCTCTCTCTCTCTCTCTCTCTCTATCACAATTTCCCCAAGGCTGTGGGAGAGGTAGATTTCAAGCAACCAGTCTCTATCCGATGTGTCAGTGTGAGCGGCATTGCTATTACTGAATATGTGGAATTTAAATGGGCTGTAATGGGACTGTCAAACTACAAAAGAAATATCAAATTATCAGGTTACTGTCATCGGTCCTGTATAATCCATAATCAATCAACTGTCCGAAAGCAATAGAATGGAATATATGTTTTCATATCAGCGAACGCTGAATTGATAAATATTAGACTGATTTGATGAGATTTTGTCCTAAAAAACCGAGAATATTTATGTACTTTTATTTAATAAAGAATTGAATAACTGTCTCAGTAACACTTTATGGAAGTGCATTGTGATAATGTCCATTAAAAATATTTGTGAAATTATATTGTTCATGTTTCTGGGGACACCCTGGAACCAGCTGAAGGGTCCCTGATGGACCTCAGGCCCCACATTGGGAACATCTGATCTATGTTTGCGCACTCTTAAAAAGGATTTGTTCTCAACCCTTCCATGTGTCTCATTTGGGATGATATTCATTTGTGTTACTTTTCAACCCAAGGTATGTCAATAGCAATGTATAGTGGCACAACATAGGTGTATTAACGATAAGATATGTTGAAAAGTAACACTAATGTGTGTTGTCCCAAAGTAGACATGTGGATGTCTTGAAAGGGGCTTTTACCCCAAAATAGTGTTCTTCTCTATATTGTAGAGGAATCAAGCCAGATAGAGGAGGAGGGAGAGAGAATCAAATAAAGCCAATTGAATAGAAATGACTGGTCAAGGGTAGGATTGGAGAAAGCAGAGATTACGGAAAAGATGACAAAATGACAAAAACATCCAGAAACTGGAACAAAAGAAAATGGAAAAAGTAAAGAATAAAAGAGTTAAATGCAATATCCACTTTATGTTTCACCTCGAAAGATTGTCAGGTCGTGTTGGTCATTGTATCAAGTAGAGTTTATCTCACAATATAAAGCTGGAAGAGCTCTCTGGGTGTTACTCGTAATTGAAGGAATGTCACAACCTGTAGAGACTAGAGACAGAGAGAGTGAGACAAAATCTCGCAAACAGCCACTCAATGAGGACCTTGAGAATGTTGTTTCAAAGAACTAGTGTGGGAGTTAGCATGCTGAAGGGAAAGTATGCTGTGTTTTCCTCTCCAAGGAGAGAAAAGTGAAAAACACACGAGTAGTATTGAGCCAATATGGGTTTTGAAGGTCAAAATTCCTAAACTGATATATATTATATCATCTTAGGGTACGTCTCCCTACAGATCAAATAACAAGATTTAAGCAGTAAGTTAAACAGTAAGTTGGATGAATTTGTGTTGGCAACCATGTACAGATGTCTTGACTGATATTTTATTTTGACGGCCAATATCAATACTGATATTGATGGATTAAAGTTACTGATAGCAGATATTTTGGGTCAATATTCAATATTCATTCTTTAAATTTGACCATTTTCATGTGAAACAATTCCAAAGAATGACCAGTATTCAGTGTTCCCCCCAGAAGTTTATTCTTGTCAGGGTGGAAAAGCCTCTGAAACAGCATTTAGATCATCGTGGGACACTAAAACTCTCCATTGAATCCCATACTAATGAAATTCTTTTAGGTGGGTTAGTTCCTCCTTAAGTCAGGGTGAGGCAGGTTTCACTGCAGGTTTTGCAGACTGACACCCTTGAAGCTGTTGAGTAAAATCCTCCCACATCACACTGGAATGACTTCTCTCTGGTCAACTATTTGACATAAAAATAATAATAATAATAAAAACCTCTTGCATATTTGAGTGGAATCTGATCAAATTGATGCTTTAGAATTAGGGTCAGATAAATGATGAATGAAGTTGGACTAGTTGCGGTCAGGGAGGAACATCCTCATCATATCATAGGTGGATGACATGACAGACTAATGTCTGATTTTTAATAATCCTAGAAGGAAGGATGAAAGGAGAAAGAGGAGATAGATGAGCGAGGGGAGAGAGACGGTCAGAGGGGCAAGGATAATGAGGTCAAAACCATCACCATTAAGCCAATCAGCAAGATTGATACTGAGGTCGGTGGCCTTGCCTACTGAAATGAGGCAATCAGAGATCTGGATACTAAATGTACCCTTTGATCACTGTACGAGCCGGTGCCTAGGGCCATTTAGGTTTTAATTTACAGTTGAGCAGCTGACAACCAAAACTGTAACCCTGCCAAAGTCCCCTATTTCTTACACAAACACTCAATGTTCACTATTTCATCCATATCTCTTTCAGGTGGCAGGCTTAGGAGTCTTTTCATCAAGTCTCTCAGTGTCCTTGGTTGCAAACTGCAGAAAAGATGTCCTGTTCTTATAACCTTTACTTGACTTTGTATTTGAATATCCATACACTACATTTAAAATATTGTTAACAATCCAACTAGACCGTGTCGTTAAGACAAAGCAGTAAGTAGAAAGGACAGTGGCTAAGAAAAGAGGCCAGGTGGTTTGAGAAGAACCGTCAATGAGAGGAAAGGTCCCTGCATCTAATACCATTTGCCACTAAATCTTTCAAACACACTTATATAGAGGTGTGTATGGAGTGTATGGAGGACAGAATTGTTTAAATTAAAAATCAATCAATCAATCAATCAATAAGTACAAAAATAAATTAATGTAAAAAAAATAAATATATAAACGAATAACAGTGAGTATAAATGAACAAATGAATGAGTAAGACAATGCATTAACAAGATCTATATCGTCATTTATATCATCACCATTTATTTATTTCCATATTTTTCTGGGAAATAAATGGATTTCTATGTATTCTTCTTCTTTTTACCAAAACTGCCTTCCCTTGCATTAAAATGCATAAAACTTTGCACGTCTACCCACTACAATAATAAATCAGTGGTACATCCTCAGCTTTATTATTCCCAATACATCCGTCACTATATGAAGAATCGCCACTTATAGTCAATTCGTTATTAAGTCAATCAGTTTATGATCTGTTTATATCAGAAACTGTAAAACTAATTAAAGCTATCTCTTTCCACAGTTTACGTTTAAATGACAAGCAGGGAATAGAGAACAAAATAAATACTGAAATAAATGAGTTGTGAAATAAATCAATATGGACATGTATTATTTATTTTTTTCTTGATTATGCATTGTTTCATCATTTACTTATTGAATTATGTTCATTTTTATTTTTCCAGTTCCATTTACTGACAGATTTCTCTGCAGATTCAACTCCTCACGTTTATTTATTTATTTATTTTTCTCAATAAATAAGCTTACACAGTCTAGCTACGTTGCTTGTTCCATTGTTCCATAGGATATGTACTTTTCTGCCCAGTGACACCAAACAGGTACACACACTTGCAGCCTTCATTTTCTTTGGACACTATCATAGTTTTTGAATTATGTTCTGTATGTTTAATGGATAAACCAGAAACAATCTGCACCGATATACTGAAACAAAACTAGAGTAGCCATGGACAACGTGAATGCTCATGAGGACTTTCCCTGGAGGATTTACTCCAACCCGGCACCAGCTGGGTGGATCGTTTCCGTAGGCTCTCCTCCTTCATATAGCAGTAGACCCACCTCCTCTGTTTGAGTGAGCACTTCAAACAATCATTTTGCCCCCTGGTGTTGAGAAACTGCTATTTCTGCCATGTCTAATAGAGCTGCCTACATTTTCCACATTAATCAGGGTGTTGTATCATTCTGTGGCCTCTACAGTGTTTTAGGGTTTTTTCGTACAGACCGTTGCAATCTACTGGGAGATACACTAAAGTTATTCTGTGAGATAGCAGATTGGAGAGAAGGACACTTTTCTCAGTGTACCATACCACTTCTTCAAGTCCTACTACTGGTGTTTGTTTCTCTCCACGAGGCTTATCATCACTGTACATTCAAAGTGTCCCACTGGCCACTCACACACACATACTGTACAGTACATGATGGATCTACTTTGTTAAAACATGGACAGCTAGACTTTACAGAACATCGCTGAGGGTTAGACCAACATAGGCTATAGACTATAGATTGAAGCAATTTTTAAATGTAATAATAATCACAAGGATTCAGTGTTTTCCTCAAAACATTATAAAATGGAATAAAGGGAGGGAGGAACCTTCATCATATTGGAAGTTGTAAAAATTGACGGACCTTATATTGGCCCCATATATTGACAAACCAATAAAATTAATGTTCATTTTGTAGTTGTCAAATGTGACAACAATTTCCTTCAAAACCAGTCAAACTCCACCTGCTATTCCAAAGCCCTCTTCCAACCTAGAGTCTAGTTGTTAATTAGTATGACCAGTGCTCACTGGTGGTGATACGTAGATCCAGGGCTGACTGGTGAGCTGTGTGTCCACCTGAAGAGAGGAGCAAACATATTTACTCAGGGCAAACAGACAGTGGAGGCCAGCTCAGTGTGTGTGTGATTCGCGATAATACTCTGTCTATCTCTGTTTGCTCTGCCAGCTCCAACCGACCACAATTTAACAGAATGAATTAAGCAAACATCAGCAACAGAAACAGGTACATTTCTGTAAATAAACATGTATCCCCCAGCCTATGGTAATCCTCGATAAAACACAGTAGGGGTGGAGGTACTGTATGTGCAAGGTGATGGAGAGTCTTTAATCAGGTTCTGTTTTGTTATCAGTGGTTATTGCAATACGCGTATAATGGGTGTGTGTGTGTGTGTGTCTGTCTTTCTGTCTGTCTACATCTGCACATATGTGTGTGTTCCACTCACTCATTCCTCCACTCTCTAACAGCCATAAAAAAGCATGTCATACCACTTCATCAATTATCAGAAACGCCAGATCTGAGATTGGCTGCTGGTAGCTGCCATTTCCCAGTGCCGGGGAAAGTAATTGTCATTGTGGAGGTAAAGTGTTGTTGTTCCTCAGATCTATAGTATGACAATGGCTTTGGCTTTGACAGGTGGATGGCAGGGAGGAGGAGGGGGTAGCAGCTCCAGCCGGATGTCCTTCGCCCCCCCCCCAACCGTAATACACACACATACACACATACACACCGTACTCTAAACTCCTGCCGTCAGGCCTCCCCTAATCGAGATGGAAGAGCACTGTGGCAGATCGAAATGCCTGCAGATTACAAGGTGGGAACGGACTGGCTCCCGTGCCCTTGTCTTGCTGTTCCATCTGCACCAAACAGAGAGGAAGACAGATGGATTCCACTGCAGAGGGGGGGGGGTGATAGGCAAGGAGACAGGCAGGGCATAGGAAGGGAACGGCAGACAGCGAGGAAGGCGAACAGGCATAGGAATCAAATGAGGGGGGAGAGAAGGGGAGAAAGACAGACAGACACAAATTGAGCTCAATGGCTTTATTCCATGTCAAAGTGCTCCTCCCTAAGCCACTTACTTGACATCCAGGCTCCCCTGTGAACTGGGGAGAGATGGGGGGTCTTTCTCCATATGCATTCATGTCCGTTGGTCCGATATCATTCCAACACAAAAGAATTTTGAGGATAAAGATCCCAGAAGTTTACTTGCCGACCAAGGATGCATCCGGGGCCATGCGCAGACATTCTTGGCTCAAGCCGAGAAATAAAAATATCTTCTGTTATCGAGCTACAACAATTTCCAATGGCTAAGCCTACCAGCAATCTGGATTGTGTTTTTTCTTTAGTACCTGCTATCGGCTATCTGTGAAAACTGTTCCTCATATGGAACATCTGAATGAAGCTACATGAAAGCATAACGTTGCAATAAATTCATTAACATAAATGCCAAGCATTAAAAGGGCCAATCAGACAAAAAATGAACGATTTAATAAGTGATTTGCATGAAGAAATACTTTAATAGTGCGCTCTTAGCGTGGGAGAGGAGGAAACAATAGTGCTGCATAAA
>OOFE01049365.1:16595-30002 GCA_900323365.1 Monocentris japonica
GATGCATCCGGGGCCATGCGCAGACATTCTTGGCTCAAGCCGAGAAATAAAAATATCTTCTGTTATCGAGCTACAACAATTTCCAATGGCTAAGCCTACCAGCAATCTGGATTGTGTTTTTCTGGAGTTTCCCAAACCTAGCATGCACACTAATAGTGCAGAGTTGGAATTGGGAATTGTGTGAGTGAGTTGAGTGTTTCATACCCTGCTAAAGGTCCTAAGCAGGAACCTGCTGCTGGATTCTCATGTGTTCCTTTCCCTTACATAACATTGTTTATAACTGAGCAGGAAGCATACTCACCATAACAGCTTGGTTATTTCTGCAACAGTGGAGGATATCCTATATCTACCTGCACAGACAGAGCTGATGAGCCCTTTCTATCCCTGGTACTGCCAGGAGCTCTGAACCACAATCCTTTCCTTCTTTGGGTGGGCTCGAGCACCGGATAACGCTGTTGTATAAAATTTAATTTTCCATGTGGGGAATAACACCTTGCACTGTTCTGATAGGAGGGATCATTCACAGTTAGGAGTTAAGAGAAGAATTTGATACACAATAAAGGTGTTCTGTTTTGACAATCTGCAAAAGGGGTAGTGTATAGCATACTTTATATATGCACATGGCCTTATACTTGATTACACCAAGATATTTATACAAATATGCTCAGCTACTGGATGTCTATTAGATCTCCAAACTTTGTATTTGGGTTCATGGATTGAGAAAAAAGATTAGATTTAACATCAATTAAAGTGTCTCACACAAATTGAGAAGAAAGGGAGTTGGGAATCATACTTTTCTCACTTTTTCTCAGAGTCAGAGAGGTTTTCTCGCTAGTCGCAATGCCACCACCAACAATCCAGAAAACCTGGGTTAGAGAGACAACTTTTTAATTAGTTCAAGGAATCTGCGAGAAATCTCTTAGCGTTTACTATCCCACCCTTATGTCATGGAATAAGATACTGTGGGCTTTTGGAATAGTGTGTATTTCCTAAGGTAATGTGGTGGTAAATGCTGAGAGGCAGGTTAATGTTGTTTCCCCTCCATGGGGGATTAATCACCTGGTCTCACAACTACCTGCCAACATAATCATCCAGGAGAGATAGGGTGTCTCTGCCAACAGCAAACCTGGGAGGCAGCGGGGGGAACTGAAATGGGAGAGGAAGGAGGAATTAGCCATATGTATTTTGTCATATACTGCCACTAAATATTTTAGTTACTGTCTGCCTCTTGGTTTGTCTGTCTATGTATCCCCGTCTATCTCTGTCTTTCTTGCTCTCCCTTTCAGTCCAGTCCAGTACTCTTCATTAAGTTTTCCTGTACAATTTATTCATTGACTTCTGTAGTGAAATTAAAGAAGAAAAAAGATGTGTCATGTTAGTGTATCACAAGTACCTGCACACATTAGCTTCTAGATAAAATGACATATTTTACAACTGAGCAAAACGAGACAACTGCCCACTTGTATCTTTCTTGTAAAAGGAATGTACCCGCAGAATTGAGTTGCCAACATTTTGACATGCATAAGTGTGATACGCATAAAAAAAACACCTGGAAACTATAGTGAAAGTAGTTGTATTGGTTGTAAGTTGTTTTTCATAAGGTGGAAGTGCTGAGGGATTAGAGGTCCAGCACCAGGAGCCCAGTATCAGCTCTGAGGAAATGACAGGTGCAGGGAAACAAGCTGTAAGAATGAAGTCATATGGATATGTAGCCTATTGGAGAGTACAATTGGCAAGCTTTTGAAGGCAGGGCCCCTCTTGGCCACACTGTAAATAGTTGATAACAATGTCAAATCATTGTGTGCATTGTGCACAGTGGTAAAGGGAAGAGATTTACTCTGGTTCATAACTGAAAAATAAATTTGTGCTCTTACTTTTTCCTGTACAAAGTCAGAGAGAATAGCATTGCTGGTACTACAGTAGCAGTGGAGAAAGAGCAGGAAAAGCCCACCAGCTCAGAGGAACTGGCAGGTATAGTTCAAAATATGCATGCTGTTGGTAACAAGGTTGAGCTAAAGGCTATGTGAGATTATCAGCATGAACCAGTAGGATCAATTTTGAAGCTGTGACCTATGTGGAATGGAGAGCTGTTTGGACTTTGTAGGCCTCTTTGGGAATGGATTTCCATTACAGCAACACACACACACACACACACACACACACACACACACACACACACACACTGTGTGTGTGTTGTATGCAGCCTCTCTACGACGTTCCCATGGCCTACCTGGTCATCTTCATTCAACCTCTATCATGAGCAGATGATTCATCACACTTCAGAGATTGAGACCTTACTATTATTTACTACTCTTGTAGTTAATCCTCCTACAATGGTAACTCATAATAATTCATTGGTAATACTTAATAATGAACATATGTTTAGTTAATGCTGAGTAACTAGTTAGTTAAGCATTCTTCAGTGAACCATAATGTAATGTGTTACTGACTTTTCTGTTATTGGAGTTTTATGCTTTGTAGAATTTGTAGAATTTCCACTCCACTGAGTAGTTTGCATAGATTTTGGACCAGCAATCCCAAATAAATGTATCTTGAACTAAGAAAATGTGCAGAAAGTCAAGGTGAGTGAGTAGTTTTTATAGCCACTGTATTGTCATCTGTCAGTGAGACAGACTTCTGGGCTGTGCTCAGTAGTGTACATGGGAAATGGGTGTCAGAGAGACAGAGACATACAGAGAGAGAGGAGGAAAACCTTCCAAAGCCACATGTCAAGTCGAGATTGAAGCGATCCCATTTGCTCCTGTTAGCTGGGCGTCTCTCACCGACATCTGCCGATGAGAGTTTGTCTTGGATGATGTCCTTCATTTCCCCTCCCAAGGTCTCTCCCTCTCCTCCCTCTCATTCCTCCCTCCCTGTCCTCCCCTCTCCACTCCTTTCCTCTTGGTGAGATCATAAATTGCTGAATATAAAGCCTTGTTTCCAGTCCGTTAGACGCGCCAGCCAATGCCAAGGGCCTTCACATCCCCTTTTGCACCTCCGAAGGCACTTATGTGGAAAAGTCTGCTTCTCTCTCAGTATATCCTTGTCTCTGAGACGTACATACATCATTACAGCCCCCCAATCCCCCCACCGCCCACAAGGTCATGTTGTGGCTTCACCATTTAGTGGAAGGGGTTACTTGGTTGGGAAACCATGGATTAACAAATGACTCCTGCAAAAGACAATATATATCTTTCCTGGCAATTTATCCCGTAATGGCCCAGTGTCCTGGGAGTATCCCCTTTGATGCACATGCAGGATTTGGTGAGCAGTCTTGCAAAATAAGATGGAAACATGGAAATTATCAATCACTGTGCCACTTTGTGACACCAAACAAAAACAACAGACTCAGTTCGTTCTGTCTCACTTTGCAGTAAAAGTGGCCCGCATTGGCTATTATTGGTATTTACTCTTGAAATGACTCTGATCCCCACACATCACAGGACTTGTTCAGCGCCCGAGCAGACGTTGGGTCATAAATATCAAACCTATGTGATATTAACAGGCCGGCCCAGATCAGTCTGTAAGTCAGTCATTGTGGTTAAGATGTGTGCAAAACCCCTCACACTGCTTTATTTTTTAACCGACCATCGGTCCCGACCAAGTCTCTGATCATGATTTCCCTTCTGATGGTCAGTATGAACAAATCTGGTGGAAATTGGCCCGATAATCAGATTGGGAACCACAACGGATGATTGACTTGTTTCTGGTGTGTCCCCACATGACAACAGTAGCAATAAGTTTTCATGAGTCTGGTTCGAGCTGGGAGACAAGAATTCTATCATATGGATCTCTGAAAAAGTTGAAAAACCCCCCTGACCTAAAGTATAATCTGTCATGTACAGAGAAGTGGAGAGACTATAGCGAGTGACAGTAGATTCATTTACTGTGGATTGTCACAGCTCAGTGATCAAAGCACTGCACACATGTGGCATAGCCTCTATAACTGAATCAACACACGCACGCTCACAGATACACACACACACTTATGCATGCACACACACACACAAAACAACAGTGACCTCTGCATGTGTCTGCATGTGTGTGTGTATTCAGATGCCTGTTTAAACAATAGCTCTTGGCTGCTTCGCTGCCCCTGCAGTAAACAGAATAAGAAAAGCTGCCATTAGGCTGTTATTGCGATTTCAGCGTCAAATAAATCTGCTTTGTGAATCTCACCTTGCAAAGCCAATTTAAGTGGATGGAGACGTGTTAGTAAAAGAAGGCCTTGGCGTTGAGGAGCGAGAGGAACCATGTTGGAGCCTTAAGTGGAGTATCTTTCTTCAGCAAAGAGAGCTCCGCCATGCAAAGCACAACACTGATTATTCTGTTCCTCCCTGTTCAATATTACATTTCTATAGAATACCACCGCCGAGAGAGAGAAAGAAATAAGACGAGAGTTTAAAATGAACAAGCTAAGAGCTAAAAAGAGGCGATGAGGACGTTCTTGAGCATCAGAATTCCACTAACTGACATGCAAAGGAGTTCATCTATTTGTCACTTTCTTTCAATGTGTACCCGTACAGTCTCACATGTACTCCTTTTATCCCTTTCAAGGTTTCAAAGGTTTGTCACGGACACAGTTATAGTGATACAAAAGTGCAGTGACATGCGCGGTGGTATACTTGATCACTATGCTAAGAGTTGAAAAGGAAAAGGGGGCTAAAACTAGCAAATTTACTAAAAAACTACTACAAGAAATAAGAATAAATTTAACAATAAAATAAATATATAGACAATATGGCAATGTAAAAATGAGCAGTAGAAAGTCAGGTGTGTATGTAAAAAGAATGTACATGTACAAAAAGAATGTGCAATGTAAAAAACCAGAGTGCAAAAAAATGTGTAAGTTCTGCAAACGTCCAAGAGACATTTATTGGTTGGATGTGTGTGAGTTTAATGTCCTAATGGCCTGAGGATAGAAGCTCCTCCTGAGCCTCTCTGTCTTGGCCAAGTGACTGCAGAGGCGCTTGCCTGACCTCAGCAGTGTGAACAGTCCATTGTTGGGATGGGTAGTGTCCTTAATGATCCTGTTCACCCTGGTCCTGCACCGCCTGGTGTAAATGTCCTGCAGGGTAGGGAGTGTTGTCCTGGTGGTCCGCTTGGCTGACCGTACCACCCTCTGCAAGGCTTTGTGGTCCTGAGAGGAGCAGTTGCCATACCAGGCAGTAATGCTCCCCGACAGGATGGTCTCCAGAGTAAAAAGTTTTCTGGATCTGAGGCGAGAGTTTGAACGTCCTCCGCTGTCTGAGGTGGTAAAGGCATTGTCTCGCCTTCTTGACCACGGTGTTGATCCTGAGGGGTGTAGGTCTTCTGCTGCTTCCTCATGAAGTCCACAACCAGCTCTTTGGTCTTGCAGACGTTCAGGGTGAGTCTATTTGCCTGGCACCACAGTGACAGGTCCTCCACCTCGTCCAGGTAGGCCTTCTCATCGTTGTTAGTGATCAGGCCTACCACCACTGTGTCGTCAGCAAACTTCACAAGTTGGGTTTTCATCTTTGGTCAGGGCCTTGTTTGTCATCTTGTTGTCCTCCTAATACATGCAAGGTATTTAGCTGAAGACCTTATCCACAGCGATGTAGAATGAGTAAGCAGGTAGGGTTTCAGCATTTTGCTCAAGCACACTGGAATCAAACCTGAGACCTACTAGTTACGGGACGGTCCCTCTATCTACTGGAGTATCCTGCCGCCTCCTCCTCTTTTGAGGTGTGATGTTGTTTATGGAATTCCTGTGTGGTTTCTTTGTCTTACCTGTACAATTTTTATATTTCTCTCTTTTTTATTTTTATCATTTTGTGCGCGATTAAAACTAAACCAAATGCTAAACATATTTGAATAGGCATTTGAATAAGTATAGTATTCAATTTAAGCACAAGACAATATAAGTACAGTAGCATCTTACTCTATTACCAGGTGGCTGGGTGTGTTTTTATGAGCCATTTCAAGACCCAGTTTCGGATCTGTTGGACACCTCTGCTGAGTATGCATTGGGTTGATTATGCATACAGTATCTCTACATCTTCCTCTCGGTCTCTATCTCTCTCTGTGTCTCTGGCTCCCACTTTCTTGCTCCCACTTTTGTTACAGCCAATTCTGATGCTTTTGGGAGGCAATCAACACATCAGATTATCAAAACAATTACAACCCCACAGGCTTCAGAGCTCATTGCACCTTACAAACCCGATAGAACACTAAAAAACTCATATCTTATTCTTCGTGCCAAGACAGGTGTCTGCGGTTTCCAAAACAAGAGAGGCAGGTGAGGAGCAAATGTTGTCGAACAAGCCTTGTTTAACCCATGTAAAAAGGCTCTTCATCTGCTGCCTTTAGGCTGTTTATACCACTTCTACCTTTGGCAGCAAAATGTCTTCAGCTCTCTGATAGTTTGATGGGTTGTTTTGTCTGGGTAAGTTGTCGTGCCCTTTGCATGAACTTCCCGAAACGTCTATTGGAGAAAACCCGTCTATTGGAACCTTTTCATATGGTTGTGCCGTAGTGGTGTGTCTATGGTGTTACATAGCTGGATGATTCATTCATATTCAGTTTGGATATTCATTCTCAAATGTTTCTACTTTAAATAGACTTTGATGTGGTTTTGTTCACAATGCCCTGAATGACCTCCAGTAACAAGGCAATCTGATTTTTGTTGGAGAAATTACAGCAACACCTTACCAGAATAGTTATCATGTCTGTTCTGCCTGGTCATCAAATCTAGCTATTCACCTCCCATAAAAGAATGAAATGTCCTGCCATCCATGCTGTATGACTTTAAACGTTAAGGCTGTTTCATTAGCAAACAGGGGAATTACTCATTTCCTATCACTGTTAGCCCCGGTGCCGATATAAACCCTTGCCAGGAGTCCATTAAAGTCATGTAGGACACAGGTAATTTAATTCATAAGCCAAGATTGCATAGAGGCTGTAATTGTCTAATGATGATGCATGATGTTTGAGTTTCGGTTAATAGGATCACCTAATAGATGAGAGAGACAAGGCTATTATCAGCTACCAAGGAGCAAAACAACACAAGATTCCATTTTTGGTCATAAATATAGAATTTATCCAGTGAAAGTCAACTAAGCACTGCTCTTTTCCAAAACATCCATCTATACACATCCACGCATTCCCACTGGGAATTGGGCCCAGTACAACCGAGGTCTTATTCTGTCAGCCACTGAGCAGGTCCACTGGAGCTTTAAAGGGTGTCTTACTCAAGCGCACCAGTGCACAGCAACAGTAATTGTTGACTGAGGGAAGACTGTTACTCATTCACTTTTCCCACCAACCTTTTCCCAGCCAATCTGGGACTCAAACTGGCAACCTTCCTTTCACAAGCCTGCTTCTCTAACCTATAGGCTACCACTGCCCCCACAATATGTCATACATGTTCAGTTTTTGACTCATCAACTAAGACGCATTACCTGCTACCTACCAAAAATGTAAACAGGATGAAATATATTAAACAAGCGTTCCCTGTATGTTTATGTATTACTGACTACTACACAGTGGTGCTTTTCAGGTTCTTCTTTTTGTATTCAGATTCCATTGTGAAATATGTTGCTACTTTGTTATCAAACAGCTTCAAATAGGAACTGGTATAACATTTGTATCCTAGTGGCATGCTGAAATGTAGAAAACCCAGTTTCAGCACATTTTGTCAACGGAGTAAAGGTTTGTAATACAAATGAGTATTCTTAGCATTAATTGGATTCATGTTTGGCCAGATAAGATATTATCTATATGAAAAAGACACTTTTGACTGACAGGATGTGGGTTGTCACAACAGCACTCTCTATACTCTCTTCTCTCTTTTTTCTATTTTTCATTTCCAACTTTTATCCCCTCATCTTTCAGTGTAGACAGGTAGAGCTGTTTTAGTCTGAGAAACTAGAGATTAGATAACCCTAGATTTCCACTCTGGAGGAGCGTGAGTAGAGGTGCAGACACACAGATTAATAACTCTCTCTCTCTCTCTCTGTCTGTCTATCTCTCTCTCTCTCTCGGCTGGATGCATATCAGCAGCTCTCCCTCTCCTATTTGTCAAGCATATGAATAATAATTACACGCTGTGCTAATTCATTGTTTCTCTCCACCCGTATTCTTTGGAATTCATGCATACTTAAACTGCTATTATTCTGATATGGGTCATTTCATGGCAACAATAGGCTCTGCATTGCCAGGTCTGTGGTTTATCCTTGGTCTCCTTGGACTTTTCATTGCCTGCAGGGTTGTCTGCTGTACATTTCCTTGTACAGCATCAGCACATAGCTTTGCAGAAATAAGCATTTTTATATTACCAAGAATGAACAAAGTGCTTTGAAAAAAAATGGCCATATAGCAAAATTACCTGACATTTATCAATTGTCATTTCAGATTCCATTGTGAAATATGTTATTTTGTTATCAAACAGCTTCAAATAGGAACTGGCATAACATGCTTTGTTTTTAGGCCAGCAAATTGGTCTTGTTTATACATTGACAGAGCATACATGTATGGTTAGTTGTTTAAAGGGGCATTAAGTAATATATGACCTTTATTGACTCTATTAGTGACCAGTAGCAACATCAAAAGAACTAATCTCCTCCTACACAAGACTCTGGTCGCTCCCATCCCCTTGAGATATGGTGGCCTGTAATTGACACAAATAAGTAACAAGGAACAAGTAAGCAAGGAAATTAAAGCAGAGCTCCAACAGAAACATCTAATGGACAGTGACCTATGTTACTGAACTGAACTAGAACTATCTGTACAGTTAAAACAACTGTAAACGGTATTATTGTATCACATGTACTGTAGGCTGAGCGACGTCTAAGTGCATAAGCTCATCATGCTTTGCCATTACCCCACCATGCTGCTGCTTGACACACTGATGAGAATAGAACATTTCAGGAACATATATTGCCACTAGTAATTTAAGCAAGCGTTTTAACTATGGCAATTTGCAACCGCTGGATAACTGAAAATGTGTTTTTAAGACTGGACCCCACATTATCGCACTTAAAACATGATAAACAACATTTAGTGTAGGGAAATGCAGGGAGAAGTTGCGAAGGGATTTTCATTTAACAATCTTTGCACATACAGAGGTAATGAAGGAGAGAGGAGGATACACAGAGGCAACACTTGAGGATGAGGAGAGGAAAGAGAGAGAGGAGGTTCTAATAGCAGTGTTAGAGGCCTAACAGGGGGAAAGGGAGGAAATAAGAAGATACAGAGAGAGAAAGTTCTGAACTGGATGAGCTTAGTGTTATCAGTGCTGTAAACTCATTGTCATTGAAAGACTAACTTTTATCACTGATAATGGCCTGAAAAGTGAATTTTAATATTGCATGTGTCTGTTAGGTCACACTTTACTTGATGTGCATTGTGATGCATTACAATCAGATTATAAATCCATTAGAAGCGTCAATAAACTTTTCTTACAATGATGTATTCATTTTTTGCCATGTTGTGTCTTTTATCAGATGTTTGGATCGTTATAGTTCATTATCATTCTCTCACCATGTGCTTATGATGCCTTATAATGCCTCATGAGCACCACTCCAAGTCAAGTGTTATTGTTACTGTCTGCCTCACAGTAAAACTTTTGCTGAAAGAAGGCATGATGGGTGGAACCTAAACAAGCCCCTCAGGAACCAAACCAAGTTGAAGTGCTTTCGAAAAAACTTTCCACTGATGCCCATGCAACTTTTGGATTTTCCCAAAACTTAACACGGATTTGGATCATTGGATTTTGGATCGCCTTAATGACAAAACCTAACGATGTGACAGGCTGCGCTGTAGGCTGCACCTCTAATTTAGCACAGCACATCATTAGGACGATGCATTTACGTCATGTGCAGTTCAACACGTTCATTCTCGCGTCCTCCGCCTGAACCCTGTGTTTATCTCTGCAGCAACCCTCCATAGGCCGCCAACCCCCCCATTCTGCACATTTCAAAGGAAGCATGAGCAACTGATTTACATAATCTGGAATGTGCTCTGTGTGTGTGTGTGTGTGTGTGTGTGTGTGTGTTAGGGACAGCAGTGATTTATTCTCTGCATTCCCAAATCTAATTATCCCTACTGGCCCGGGGACAGGGCCCATTCAATGAGCAAGAGGCGCACAAAAGCCGGTGGATCTGCAGAGAAAGAGGAAGAGGAAGAAATATAGAGAACACACTCAGAACTGGGCCAATGTTTTCTATAGCTCCATCCATTTTTGAGAGAGTGACAAAATTATCATTATGTCCAAAACCGATTGAACCAGAGGGTTGCAGTAAGAAAGTACAAGCTGCAACTGCAAACTACCACACACTTAAGTGAGTTTAAAGAAGAGCCACTTTCAGATTTGTTTGGCCACACTTGATTAAGTGTACCTGCAGCATCTTTGTCATGTGAAAACCTTGAAACTCCAATTTTGGTGATTTTCATGTTTTACCCTCAACTAAATGATTGCATGGCCCTCTAAATTCTACAATCCTTGAGCTTATAAAATCATGAAACCCATTAAAATGCCTAAAGAATGCATTGTGTCAAGCTAAAAAGTTTCTGAAAAGTTGGCATTTTAGAGATACAAGGTTGTCACACAGCAGCCACACTGTGAATCATATCTGGTACCCTAGGAAATGAGTAAGCAGTGTATATGAAAGGACATCAGATGCTATTTTACCCAGATGGGGATGAGAAGCACATTAGATGCTTCGTGTGGCGGCAAAATTCAGTTTCTTCCCTCACCAAGAAAGTCTGTCATGTAACTTCATCTCCTCATCAACTGAGTTACAATGGAGACTCAACAGACAAGGCGAGGGCAAATTGGCAGAAACAGACAGACAGGCGCTTGGGCTACTGAGAGCCTAAGCTTGGCAGAGATCTGATCAACATGAAAGCCTCCTTAGATCAGAATCCTGCCTTCATTTAAGTATGCAGATCCACTCCCACCTCCCCTCACCATCACCTCCCCCTCCTTCCGCTCCTCGCCTCCCTTCATCCTCGTCTCCTGCTCATTAAAACTCTTAATTGTTTCATTCACACCTGCTCGTGCACTGGCTCATTTGGGACAAGCCTCCACCACCAAAGCAGATTTTCTCATCAACGGCGAGTTCACATCAGTGCACATTGTCCTTCACTCACCTACAGAGCAAAGCAATGAACTCAGAGTGTGTGTGGGTGTCGGTGAATGCAAGTGTGTTTAAATATGTCCATATGTGTGTACAGCCACAAATGCACACACAGTGAAAGATGCTTATAGAAACCAAGAGGGACTGAGAGAGGCTGCAGCAAAAAAAAGAAAACCTAATACCTAATATCTGATCTATATCCATTACCTGGCTGTGGCCTCGCCCAGCTTTGATCTTTAGTTTACTAGTCTTAGCCCCTGTACTGCTCTTGCATATGTCCTGTCTGCACTCCTATTAATCATACTAATAACTATTACTAATAATAACATTATATGTATTATGGTTAGCCCAATATACGGGGCCGATATTGGACTTTTATTAAAAACAATGTACAGTCATTGGCCAGTCAGTCTTCCACCTCTGACATGATGGATATGATGCAGTTTGTTTGATTTCATAGTTATTGTGTAGTTGATCAGTACTGCACTGGTTATCTAAAGGAAGCCCTTAACCTGAGGGCGCCACCGCTTTCAGTCAGCGGAGGAAACCACCTTCGGAGCTCCGCTGCAGTAGTCATGCCTCATGCAACAGGAGCTACCCTTAACAACACACCTGTACTCAGTACTACCTGCCAGAATAAAGTGATTCCTGAATATCTGCAATTAGATCGGCGAAACTGACTGAAAGTGGGGTGTAACATTTGGTGTCCTGGAGCAAGCAATCGCTATAGTTTATAGAAAACTATTGTCATTTAACAGCGATTGTACAGGCTCCCTTCCATTCTCAGCCATTCCGCTCCACTGGAGTATATAAAAATACGCATCTGTCACGTTGGTGTTGAAAAGATGGCTAGATCAATCCCTGATCAAAACACAATGTTTAAAGTAGCCAATAAATTCATAATACAAATATATCAAATTTCCCTTGAACTTTCTGCCATTATCTTTACTCGTCAAAAGCTAACTTTCAGATCACTCATGGTGGTGCTGAATAGCTGGCCAGTTCAGTGCCTGATGGAAACTCAAATGTGGATGTCTATACTATATTAAGTCCAATGTACATATAAAGTCCAATGGATATGTATTAAGTCCGATGTATATATATATCAAGTCTGATGTATATATATAAAGTCCGATGGACTTTATAATATCAGAACAAAATATCAGCAATCGGCAGCTTCAAAAACCCCATATGGGCTGAATCCTAAGTCATACAAGAAAAGAAAGGACAGTGGCAAAAACAAATAAACAGTGGAAGGAGAAATACCTTCAAAATTAAATATTAAAGCACAGTCTGTCAGCAGATAGAAAAAGTTTTTTCTTCTTTTGAACTCTACCATGTTTCAGTGCTTGTATCCTTCTTTTCATAATGCATGCATATGCACACACACACAGTGCCCTCCACCTTCTTCCTTCTTGTGTGTTTGTGTGTGTGATAAACCATCAAGCCTTTATCCATTCAGCCTTTATCGCCCACCTCTGTCCTCCCCTCAACCTGTCACCACCATTGATAAATGCCCCATCAAAATCACATTTCCCAAATGTAGATGGTAACCTTTTGGTAACGGCAGGAAATGAGATTTCCCAAAATACACCGGAGAAGCAGGTCAGTGGAAGAAATAAGTGGCTGGTTATTGGGTGTCCAACTTGTCACCTGTCACGTGAAGACAGCCTGTCCTGCCGAGGTCAGTGAGAGACAAAAGCCACCTACTATATATCATCCTAATGCATCTTGCTTCACTCCTCTCTGTGCAGACAGTAGCTCTTGTACTGTCTCTACTTTTTTCCTGATCTACATTTTCTTATTTTAACTTTCAGCTATCCAGGGAAAGATAACTGAGTATGCTTGCTCATACAGTTACACACATTCACACCTGGGAGCTGCCTAGGACAAACACAGACTTCTACAGTTGCCAACTGAGCAGCTCCACTGGAGCAGTTGGGGGTTAAGTGATTTGTTCATGTGCACCTCAGCAGTAGAGCATTACTCATTTAACTTCCCAACTCATATTTTCCTAGTTGGTCCAGGGATTCAAACCACTGACCTTCCAGTCACAAGCCAGCTTCTTTATTCTCTAGGCTACTGCTTTTTCTCTTCCTGCTCCTTCTCTCCTCTCCCCTCCGTGGCAGTATACATTTCCTGACTGTAATGAGACTTAGCAGTGCCCTCTGAAGGTGAGTGGTCACAATGCTAATGTGATAAGCGGGGGTCAGGGTGTGTGTGTGTGTGTGTGTGTGTGTGTGTGTGTGTGTGTGTGTGTGTGTGTGTTTTACAGAGCAGGTGCAAGAGGGCTATCCCATTATCATTT
>OOFE01049365.1:39371-50771 GCA_900323365.1 Monocentris japonica
ATTGACATGGTGGAAAAGCCTCTGAAACAGCATTTAGGCCATGGGACACTAGAACTCTCTTTAAATGAAATGAAGGGTTAATTTACAAGAAAACATTGAACAATGAAATGAAAAAGTAAAAGGTGCAAAGAAAATAAATTGCATTGCAAGTTTCACAGACTGCCACTGCTGAAGCTGATGCATAAAATCCACCCACACCGCACTAGAATGATTTCTCTCGTCAGGCTTCTGATACAAAATTAGTTATGGTCCATTATATCAGAGGAGAATGATAGTGACTGGCCAATATCTGATTTTTAATTAAAGGTCCCATATAACGATTTTCCAAATCATTAATCTTCATTATTTGTCTTTACTGAGCAACATCACGTCTTCCTTTTCCACTATATTTCTTGTATTTACTTAAGTTCTGGCCAACATCTGCATCTCCTGGGAGATTCTTAACAATTCCTTGAGCAGCAAACTTCTTAAAAACATTGTAAACTGTGGTTATAATAGTTTTTCCGACCATTTTCAGATGACCAGGGAAGGAGAACAGACTGTTTTATCACTGTAAAATGGATAATTGGTTCATTTATACCATGTGGGCACCTGCATCTTGTCACAGGTGAGTTGAATTACATTGCAAATGAGAATCTATTTCCTCCATCAAAATTGATTTAAGTTGTTATAAAGGGTGCCAATAATCATGCCCATGGTCACTTTTCAATTTTGAAACCATAAAAGATTTTATTTTTAATTAAAATTTGTATTCCTTATTGATTTTCACAATTATTTCAGAAGATATACAATTCAAGAGTGCTACTAATGCTAATAAACCAATCTCATTTTCTCTGAAACTCTGCAGTGAACATAATGAAAGGGTAAATAGTGCCACTTCTCTCCACCAATGTATGTATGGTTTGAATGACGGAGAGATTTGAATGGATCACATACATGTATTTGTTTCTCCCTCTTTGCGAATGTGACTACTAGCTGCGTTCCCCTTTTACCCATCCCCATGGATTATCGATCGCAGGAAGGCCACTATACTATAGTTCCGCATGGGGAAGTGTATTGACTGCAGGGGGGCTGCTGTGTGTTCCACTATTAAGGAGAAAAGATGAGTGTGTCTGTCCTGTTATGATGGATGGCCGTGGGCTGCCGAGGAGCTAATTGGCTCTTGATGAGGCCGGTGTAGCAGAGAGAAAGCATACCGGGCTAGATTAGCACATTAGCAGGGTTAATCAATGAGGGAATTAAAGTGTGCTGTTTCCCTCTCTCTGTTTCTCTTCTTTGTTTTGCCTTCTCCCCTTTTATCCCTAAGTTTTTCCATTCTCAACTCTTCACAAAGTCTTTCTGTCTCCTCCTCCCCTCTTCCCTTCCCTACCCTTCTTTTAATTTCTTCTCTTCTCCTTTCCAATGTACTATTTTATCCTCTCCTCTTCTTTATTCTCCCCCCTTTTCACATCTTCTCTTCCCTTTTCCCCTTTAATCTGCATCTCCTCTCATTTCTTCTTTTCCCTTCTTTCCTCTTCCCTTCTCTCTCCTCTTCTCTCTTCTCTTCTCTTTGCAAAATAGAGGTTAACCCACTTTTTAGGCTGACATAAATCTTTACGATCATAGTAAATAGCATCAAACTAATGTAAAGTTTTAAGAGGATATGGTCTTTTAAGTGGGTAAAAAGCAGAAAGTCAATCATTTAATTGATTCTTGTTTACATTGGTGGTTGTTTGCCTTATGATGAACTGACTTGTTACGGCTGCAACTACCAGCCGCACCATCAACCCAACACAAATATACACATTTTTAAACATACAGAATGATTACACTGACACCAGGTAGTTCATTAGAACGTTATTAGCCCTGTGACGTGGACATTTAAATGTAGTGAGTGCACGCAATCTGATTATATCAAAATGTCACTTGCTATAATGGTAAACTTTCCTGTGTCGAGTGTCCGCTGCTGGGAGACACCCATCCTTGCCAGCTGGCAAACGAAGACAGAGCCGCAGCATCGGACCGATTTAAACAGACCAACAGGGGTGGTTGGAGCATACCATGCCAGCTACAGCCAGGGGGTGGTTCTGGACTTGCTCCCTAAAGGGTCATGGCTGTCATCTTAAGAAAGTTGATCCATCTCCCCTGCAATTAACTATGGGCTAGTCAGTTAGTATATAGCTCTGCAGGTTGACTGGAGTGGAGTTAGTCTTTTGGTTGCTTCCTTTCTTAGAGCACGTTGTTCTATGGCTCTAGAACAGTCCTTTAAGTTAACTCTACATGTTTTGTTGTTACTTTGTTTTGTTACTGGTTTTGTTACCCATCTTATAAGTTGTAAATACTTTTGGTTAATAAAACCCCTATTTTCACCTTACCTGCTCTCCCAGTCATTCTGCAAACCCCGGGTCACATGACTTGACGTTAGAGGTTACCCACATCACTGGTTGAGATGTTGAGTCTTTTTGCATTGCTGGGATCAAACAGTACACCAAAAAGGAAAAGCTTCTTTAAGGTTTGAGGAGCACAGTAGAGACAGTGGTTTGACAGTTAGTGCTTGGACAGAAGATGAATGTTCCCTAAACTGACGTTGCTATGAGTAGCGATCACATTCATCAGTATTCACAGTTGGTAATTATAAAGAATGATACATTATTGACCACTTGTAATTAGGTTATGATTGATCGCATCTGTCCTGCAAGCACCTGGGTCTGAGAGAAGGGGCCTGCCAAGGAATGTGTGTGTGTGTGTGTGTGTGGGTAGTGATTAGAGAGACTGTTCTATAATGTCAATCCCATGTGTCCTGTTGAAGTGTCCTTCAGCAAGACACTGAACCCCTACCTGCTCCCTCATTGTAAACCACTCTGGATAAGAAAATCAGGAAAATGCCTAAAATGTAAATTTACAATGTCTTGCCATAATTGTGTTACCAAATGAATGTCTTACTGTTGTTTCCTTGTTGTTCCCCCCCCCCACAGACATAAACACACACACTCCTCAGGCTCTCTGCCTATCACACTATCACAAATTGAATACAAACTTCAACCATTTTTTATTTTGTACCAGCCAGATCATTAAGATTATAAACACATGACAGGATCACTATATCTAACTTCAAACATGAGGGAAATAATTACTTTGTCTTTTATCGTGGGGGATGAATGCCTTGATAGTTATTTGTATTCCCGTATTTCCAGTCTGTAGTTTCCTTGCATGTCACCCTAGGCTCTCCTGAGCACAGACAGAGAGAGATGAGCAGTGGCGCAGTATTCTAATTTAAACTCTGGCTGAACCCTGTATTTGAATTCTTTTGAAATCCTCCACAGCCGTCATGCAATTTTAAACAAGTCTATACAATAGATGCCACCTTTCATGTCTATCGGCATATCCTCTTTTTCCACATACTGTAGCATATTTCAAAAATAGATTTTGCTGAATTTTTCATTCGGTTTGGTCCTCCTTAGGTTCTTTTTTAACTATTTTTTGACATATATGGCCCACACCTTCCATGTGTCACTGTCCCTCATTCTCTCACACATGCTTTCTATCTTTAGTGTTTTTCTCTTTGTCTCTTTTTCTCTCTCTCCCTCCCCTACAATTACATTTTCCATACATTTCACATGTTCCTTTGGTTCGATCTGTGCGACTGTACATTTGTCTATCTGAATGGATTGGACATGGCTTTGGAGGCATGTATGTGTGGGTGTGCACATGCAGAAGCACATATGTGTGTGTTCGTGTGCCTATGTGTGTTTCTGTAGCTGTGAACATGTCTGTGTGTGTGTGTGTGTGTGCGCAGATATGTTTGTGTATGTATGAATTCATACTTGTGTGCATGTATGTATGTGCATGTACATTTGTTTGTGTGTGTCTGCATGCAAGTGCATGTATGCATGCATTTGTGCATGTGTGTGTACATGCATAACTGTATGTGTCTGTGTGTGTGAGTGTGTTATCTCCTCCAGCTGTCCAGGGAGGCCATCTCCAGGGCTGTATGCAGGCTGACTGATTGACCTGTCTCTTCTATCTGAATCCATGTTGGTTGATGTTGGTTGATTGATCAGCTGGTAAATCGATGAACCCCCCCCATACCTCCACCTCCTCCTTCTTTCTCCTGTTATCATTCCTTCTCTCATCTGTCACTGTCTGTCAACCAAATACCCAGTGAAGTATCTTTGAGGAAAACATTTGATAAGATATTTAACCCCTACTTGCTCCAGGGGCACTGCACTGGCTAGCTGACCCTGCACCCTAACCATAAGGTAAAAAGAAAATTTCCCCTCTGAGGAATTAAAGTTTAGCAAAAATTATATCTGTCTAGCTAGCTCCCATATCATCCTATTGAAACAGATCCAGCTCTAGTCATATACCAGCTCATACACATCATCACACAAGGAAACATAGATCTGATGCTGTTTTGAAATGTATAGTCTGTTTCCTTAATGGGACATGTTATTACTGTGCATTGGTTCAGTTATGGACCACATGTCAAAATTTCAAGCAAAACATAATTTATCAACCAAAGCCACATTGGAGCAGTCATTTCCTTCACTGGTCAGACGGTGTGGGTTTGGACTCTCTTCCATGGTAAAACTTAACTCCTTCGCCCATAATTCAGGACATGTTTAACCCATAATACACTCTGCATTCTATTGATGGGTGGGATCACGGTTAGATGTTGTTCTGCCTCCAAGAAAAGCTCCAGGTTTTCATTTGGAAACACACAGTGAAACCTTTTTCTCAACAAGGTCTCAGTCCGATTGCTTTGGTCTGAACACGAGTGGGATTGTTGTGTTCCCATGAAGCCAAACTAATCCAACTAAGAAGGAACCTGCTCCAGGGCTTGAAAAAACTGTTCTAAGCCAACTAGGTGTGAAATGCCTTTAGTCTTGCTGGTAATACAGAGTTCTCTCTGTGAACTTGACAGGCATGCAGAGGAAAATAATTGCTGTGTAGCAGGCTTTGTTAAACTTATGCAACGGGCCGCAGCTACCTGTTTTTACAACTTTTACAAGCTGCAAAGTTTTGAGACATCTATCTCTCTCTCTCCCCCTCACATTTACTAGCTCTTTCAATCTATGGGGCCATTCCAAGCTTTGAAACAGAACAAAGAAGACAAATAGAAATAAAAGTAAGAAATAAAATAATAGAAAGAAATAAAAGAAATAAAATATTGATCAAAGGAGCTATACTGTACAGTGTCATAGCTGTTGCTATCTATTTTACTCTTTGTCATCTGCTGTATATAATATTTACTGTAGTTATGTTACACAGGCAGGCGGGCAGACAAACAGGTTGGCAGGAGATCATCAACTGTCAGAAAGACAGGCAGGAATGCATCAACGCATCAAGGTTACAAGGTTACAAGACATTTAGGCATATAGACAGGTGGACAAATTCATAGAGAGATAGACAAATTCAGAGACAGTAAGGGAAGTAGAGAGGCAGTTTGGTAGAACAAGTAATAATAATAATAATAGTAATAATAATTTTAAAAAAGTTTACAAAGTCCTACAAAATAATAGGTTAAACAAAAGAAAGTTAGTTAATACATAAAATTAAATGAGATAGGGATGGAGCTTGGATTGGAAACCTGAGGGATTCCATGGGTGATGGTGCCTCCTTTGCCTATTATAACAACAGGGTCTATTTGAAATCAACTTTATTTGGCACTTACACATACATGCAGTGAATTTTTTTCTTCTGACTAGATATACACACAACATATCACCCCACACACGCACATGCATGCACATGCATTTTCAAGGTCAGAGGACAGTGCAGGCGTCCCAAACCTATGTGATGAAACAAATAATACTGATAGGGCTTCTTTGATTCCTCTGAAGGCTGCAAACTCTCAGCGAGTCTGTCACCCCACATTTTCCTCCATCCTTTTACTCATTCTACTCTTCTCCTATTCCTTCTTCTCCAGTCACTCTCTTTATTCTCTCTATCCCTCTCACTTGCAACTTCATTATCTGGCTTAAGCTGTCCAATTTCCTCTTTTTCTTGCTTTTTCTCCTCCCTCAACATTTCCATCCTCTCCCTAATTTTGCCTCCGGTTAGCTGACTCAAGATGTCTCAACCTGATCTTCTTCCTCGAGCTTGGTTGAATTTGAACCCTGTTGAGCCCTGAGGTATTTTATGGAATTGTTATTCTTAAGGAAACAAAATAGGGATTAGGAGTGGATTCTGACTGAGGTGAACTCTGAACCTCATATGAAGTTAAAATTCCTGACTTGTAACTTGTAACGACATTTTTTTCATTGGTGTTGTTCAATTTTAATTCAAGCTTTACAAGGTTCCCTAACATGCACAATACATTTGGTTCTTGATCTGAAAATGCAATTTCTTTTTATTGCCGAAAAACCTATATACTATATATATATTATAGAATATGGATCATCCACAGCAGCATTATAAAAACTACATACAGTGTGACTTTTTAGTCTTTAGTTTACATACTTTGCATACTTTACATACATAAATTAAGAAGGATATTGAATTACTTCCAATTCAAAAAGTAATTGATTCTATATTCTATATTGATCCTAGTGTTTCACAAAAATCAATGGGTTCAAGAAGAAAACCGGCTTCATGTCAAACTATTATGGTATTTCAAAGGTAATCTACATCATGGATTGGAAATCTGTTGGGGACTACTGTATATTGTGTGAGCGAGTGAGACAATCATCAATAATAATTACCTTGTGACTGGTCCATTTAGCCCACGCTACTGCAGCTTAATTTAATGACTACATATCTCATTAACACAATCCTTTCAAATTAGCATAAGGATCTGTTACTTAGTGCCCAGTCTTGACTTTACACGCCACTCATCCTTTCTCTTTAACTCTTTTGTAAAATACTTGCTGTGTGTGTGTTACATTTATGTATGTGTGAGTGTCTCGGGCACGGGCATACACACACACACACACACACACACACAGGCAAACATTAGCTGTGTTTACATGAAACATAATATTCTGTTAATCGATCGGAATAATGCCCCAATCAGAATGAAAATGTCTCATGTAACCATCTCAATCTGAACCTACTGGCCAAATCTGAATGAAAATGAATTCTCTATGAAGTACAGGAGAAGTACATTATATTCTGCTGCTTGATAAGCAAGAAGAGCAGAAAGGCAAATATTGTGCACAACACACAATGCATGTTAATGTTAAGACAGGTATGCTCTAACATGGAATCTTCTGTGCACATGTAAAGTTTTTGCTAGATCACTTTATTTAGCGTTCATGTAAACAGTTAATTTTTAATTCTTGGTCAGAATGAATTTATTGAAACATCCGATGAAACATTCTGCATGTTAACATAGCTATAGACACAGAGCTCAAGCCCTCAGGCAGAATGAGACAGCAAGAGAGAAAGGCAGGTAAAGATGTTGTCTGAGTTCGCTTCTATTCCCAATTATGGATCAATTATTTAGATCATAGAAGCCTTCATCATGCTAAAGGAACAGGGGTTTTGAGAATAGAGGTGAAAAAGGGCTGACTGGGGTGCTGTCCCCCAAAGGCTAACTCCTGGGAGAGAGGGAGGGAATAAGAGAAAAAAGAGATGGACAGAATAACGATTATCCCTGCCAATCTCAACATCTCTTCTTTAAGATTTTCCAGAGCTGAGATGTAAGCCCTCTCACAGAGCTGGAACTTACTGCTCATTAGCATAACACACTGCACTACTGGGAATGTAAATATTTTTGAGTGCAACAGGGTTACGTCCAGCACCCCAGGGGTTCGACCTGGGCCCAGTATTATTCTCCATTTATATACTATCTCTGGGGCATATCATGTGCAGTCAAAAACATTAGTTTCCACTGTTATGCAGATGACACTCAGCTGTATCTCTCTATTAACCCAAGCAACATTACTCCAAGAATGCCTTACAGATGTTCAGAATTGGATGTCTCAAAACTTCTTACGAATAAATACATTCAAGTCTGAAGTTATTATTATCGGTCCAGACACACCAAATGCTCATATCACACAACATTTTTGCCCTTTGTCCTCTAATCTTTCCTCAAGATGTGGAAATATGTGTGTCTTCTTTGATAAAAAGCTGTATTTAGAAAAACATGTTACAGCAGTTGTGAAATCCTGTTTCTTACAATTCTGGAAAATTTCTAAGATCACACCATTTCTTTCAAACAAGAACCTGGAAACTATTATTCATGCTTTTATCACATCTCGCCTCAACTACTGTAATTCATTGTGCACTCACTTAAGCCAGCATTTACTAGACTGAAATTAGTCCAGAATGCCACAGCCAGACTCCTCACGGGGACCAAAAAGACAGAATATATTACTCCTGTTTAAGCTGCCCTTCGCTGGCTTCCAGTTTGTTTTAGGAGTGATTGTACTTATGACTTTTAATGCACATGCAGGCCTATCACCCAGCTACATTACAGAGCTTTTAACCCCTTATGAGCCTTGTAGCCTGAGATCCTCTGGCAGAGTGCTTCTGCTTGCTCCTCAAGCAAAATTGAAGACTAAGAAGACCAAGCTTTCGCCGGCCCGAGGAGATCAGGTTAACCAGCCCAGTGTCATCATTTAAATCGTTCATTTTCCAATCCCTGGATTGGAAAATCCAGGGATTGGCCCTCAAAACCCATATCAGTCTAAGCTAAGAATGATCAATTAAGTTGCCTTGTCATAACCTAACCATGCAAATAAGGATGCAATTGTTCTCTTTTACCCCGAGAGGTAGTAATAATGTCACAGTCTGTCACATTTATAAGCCGTATAAATGTGACAGACTGCAAAGCACTTTAAAATAAAAAATCCTTGTTACCCTCTGTGATTTTAGCAATTATTTCTTCCTTTTCATAATGTATGTGTATGGGTGTTGCTGACTGTTAAAGTGCTAGAATGTGACTAAATTGTATTGTGTATTTTCTGTCATTTTTAAGAATATTTTTCTTCTCAGGTCTCTTTAAAAGAAGACATCTTGATCTCAGTTAGACAACCTGTATGAATAAAGGGTAAATGAAATAAATGGACACCTTTCATCACCAATGTTTCATTGAGTCAAAGAGGGAAGAGGCCAAACTTTTTAGATTATAACTTGTCTTTCTAACAACCTTGCCTCTGCCTGGACTCCCTGTCTCCATGCTGACGGCTAACACATACTCTGATTGGCTGCTGCTGCTTTGACTTCCTGTCAGGGTGACTCCTGGGTGAACCTGCTGCTTTACATTTGCATACGACACCAAGCTGACAGCTCGTCAGCACGCTCAGTTCACACACAACCGCTCACTCTCTTTGTCTCACGCAACCCCCCCTGCTCTCTCTCTCGCTCTCTGGTTATAAAGTATGAAGTTCAATCCCAGCGACAGAGGTGTGTTCCGTGGAAGTGTCCTTGCACACTCATTATAAGTTGCTCTGGATAAGAGTGTCATCCTAAACCAAAATGACCAAAATGTAAAATGTAAGGTAAATATCAGTCTATGGAAATGGATCCAGCTGCATATACCAGCCTATATGCCTCATAACAACAGGACACATACATCTTAAAGTTATACACCAAGTTTTTTTGAAATAAGAACACAGACCAAAATCATCCACGTGTCCCTGGTAGATCATATAAATACAGTATACACCATGTTGAGATGATAGTGGGTGACTAGCATTATCCAAAGTAAGAAGACTGATCTTTAAGTAATAATCATTTGTTAGTGTTTTTTTTTTTATTTCAGTGCATGTCCTGTTGATTTATAAATTTAAAAAAATGAAATATTAACAATTAAATACTAACCAAGTTCACTTTTGGGACTATTTTAGGTGAGCAACCACATATTGTTCCACTGCGCAATGATTTTTAGCTGTACAGCTTATCATTTAGCTGCTACAAGTTCTCATTTCCTCACTTTTGAGATGATAGTGGTCTACTATCACTCGACATAGTGTATGCATCGTGATGATAATAGTGATAGTTTATTTAAATTTGACATAAGAACTTATAGTTTTTACTTTTATTAAAACACTTTATAGTGAACAACTGCTTTTTTTAAAATGGCCTTTCTTTTCTTAAAATTAGCTCTTTCGAATTGTTCTCTTGAAACATTTCAATTCATCTTGTTGCCCCCACCCCCCATCGGCCTGTTACATGTCCACATCATCTGATGCACTGAGCAGACATGGCCCAACCCTAGTAATGCTTAACGGGATCTCCCAAAAACTTGGTGTATTCCTTTACATCTTTCTCTCTCTTGATATACAGAATTGTTCCTCCATCTACTATATCTCTCTTTCTCTCCTCCCTCCCATCATGTCTGATGAGTTTTACCATCTCTAGGGACCCCATTGTGATTGACAGCTGGGAATTAGCCATGTGTAAACACTCCACGCATCCATTTGCATCCCATCAGCCCCGGCATCACCATTCTCAAACACCCCCCACCCACACCCATCCTTCGCACATCATGTCTTCTACTGCTTCCTGCCTTTACTCTGTTTCTAGGAGAGAGAGAAAGGTAGATAGAGAGACAGAGAGAGTATTATGAGGTGGGTCTCGCCCAACAGTTTTATTGAGGGTGACCTTTATAGATGGAGAAGAGAAGGGAGTACGATTACTTTTAATGTCTAGTTTTGCAAGGTACCAGTTACTTCACATCAGAAAAAGTACAGCAAAACTTTGCTCAAGAGACGTATAGTTTTGTTAACTAAAGTTCCTCAGCAAAAAATGTATTTTATTTGAAATAAAGAGTCAAACCAAATAAACAGGAAGAAGTGCAAACAGCATTAACTTTCTTTTGTATGTAATGTCCACTACTCCTATAATTCACTCCTAAACCAAAATCTTAAAAATATAGAGGAAAAAAAAGTATTCTTCCCTTCCTTTATAGATAAAAATAGTTGGTAGTTGTTAACTATGCCTCAAAATGGCAAAAAGTAAGAAACTACAAAAACACTATCCAAGTTTGAATTTAGATGAACTACCACTAAGCTACTGCAAAATATAGTTAAACTACGAGTTCAATTACTACTTCCCAACAGCGGTAATACAATATGTTAACATCCTACAATGGACTTTATAGTGCATGATAGCACATGTAATCATTTCAACTTTTAACAAGACAGATTTTGCATGACAGGCCAGTGCTCCATATCAACCAGTCTTATTTCCATTTTGTCTCTTCCTAGGAAAGGTGATCATGCAGGTTGAATCCAGGCAACAGGCCTTTATTGATCCGCAGTCATTTTCATCACAAAGTTCAGAGTTATTGATTACCCTTCAGGAGGATGTCCATTCGATGAGAGGAAACTCAGAATCCATACCCATCTCCCGGAGGTAAATATATAAAAAAAACTTCCTCAAGCCGGCAGTCGGACACAGCATACAATTCCCTTCATACCAGACTTTGTGATTCCCCGAGGAAAAAAACAGCTGTGGTGCCTTTTATAT
>OOFE01049366.1:3175-19347 GCA_900323365.1 Monocentris japonica
GACACCAGCCCACCTAGAGAGAATATTTTCTCTTCTTAAGAGACCTTCTGTATATATCTGATTCACTGTGTGTGTGTGTGTGTGTGTGTGTGTGTGTGTGTGTGTGTGTGTGTGTGTGTGTGTGTGCGTGCGTGTGCATGTGTTTGTGTTTGTTGATGAAAATCTATTATTTAGAATTCTTTTGAGAGAGCACACGAGGAACCTGTCATCTTTGGGTCTGGCGTGCTTTGGTACTGTGTGTACTTTGATACTGTGTGTAAACTGAAACGCACAAGAGAAAAACAACCTATAGTTAGTCCAGCCCTCAGCACAGACGGGGTTGGGGTTGCTTTTACATGAAATGTATAGAGGAGTAGCTGGGTCAGATTTCATTCTGCCTACAGGCAAGTCAAAGCCTTAAAATAACAGTGTTTGTGTTTAGGTTTGAGTCACATTGTTTTAAGTGATTGCCATAACAAGCTGTTGTTAATCTGAGGAACAGGTCTCATAAAGTTCTGCTGATGCCCTAGGTTGTTACTAATTCCTTACATGATAGACAAGGCTTTTCTAAAACAACTACACAATTATCAGTCAAATCAATCATCTGTTAAACAGATGAACTGGTGTCTGAACCAAACTGGAACATTTGTACGGAGCACTGAGACCTATCCAGGTCCAGTCCAGAATGTGTCACATAGATATTCACCCACATCTTTTTCACAGCATTCTAAAGTATTTCCAGGAAAAACAACTCTTCTTGCCCTCACTGGTAACATTTGGCCTAAATCCAGGGGGGGGGCTCCCCTTGAACTCACTGACATGAGCCCTGCCCATTTTGTTAGGCAATCCCTGAGAGGAGGTTATGGATTTCGGGGTCGAAACATGACTAATGACCCCCTTTAGGGTGGTACGGAAATAGCATGTGGCTCTGTTTACCGTCCCTGCTGCTCATGTAGGGAAGAACTGACGTTAGACAAACCCTGATCGCTCCCTGAGATCCAGCCACAGGTCATGTTAACTTTCCTGTTGACCAGCCCTCCCTGCAGGATGCCTAAATGCCTATTAACTGTCTCGACAGCAGCTTTAGTGTAGCCATACATGCTCTTTTAATTTGTTCTGTGGCCACTTATCACCTGTGTGAAGTGAAATATCAAAGTGCTTTAAAAAAAAATACTAATCAAGACTGGAAAAGTTATTAGAGTGTGGCACTAACATCGGCCAGTATAAGGAGGTTGATTCCCACTGGGGTCACATATGTTAAAAATGTCTACTCACAGTACTCTAAGACCCCTAGTATAAAAGCAGTTACTAAATGGCATGTAAGAGAATTGCTGCTTGTGACAATGTACACACCTTGCACCGTTCATGAGGTTTATTCCTAAAATATGAATGATGCATGTGTCTTGCAGGGTTCCTGTACGACTATACCCAGACCTATGACTGTTCTTTCTACCTGGCTGGGGTCTGCTATCTGCTCTCCTCCGTCTCCCTCTTCATGGAGCCCCTGGCACAGCGCTGGCAGGCCAGGAAGAAACTTGCCCAGGCCAAGAGAGCTGAAAGCAGCTGGAAGACCAACGGCTGCTTCAACCCCGACCCCCTGCACAATGGCGTTGTGTAGAGGAATAAAAAGCAGGGAATGCCTACTATCTTGAACCAGATTCCTCATGTCTTGCATGGGCTTGCATATTATGGACCTGAATGTGACCCCAGCTTATGGTCAGAACCTAAAAGACCTCTTAATTTTGGCAGCAGCATAAAACAAACCGAGGAGAAGATGATTATGACCACAGTAACATGATGTCCAAGGATATAGTGCTTACATTGGTGAATCAATGATCATGTTTTGTAACTTTTGAAAGCCAAAATTTCACTTTGTTATGCCATATATTTGATCCCCATGTTCTCAATACACAACAGAAGTGCATGCATCACACACAAACTGCAGACATCCACACTCTAATATTAGTAACTTTGTAACCATAACTTATTGAAAAATAATAAGTTTGTTCTCCAATGCAACCTTACCTTACCTTACCTCTGCCTCCTCACAAACAAGGAAATATGGGAAATGAAGCGTAATGATTTAACAGTTAATAGAATGCCACAACTGACTTGCAGTACATATAGCTTTGCTTGATGTAGAAACTAAACTATGTTTTTGAACTAGAAATTCTTGTCTGCAACTGTGTCAAAGAACGTCTTCTTATACAACTACTTTTTCTGTAATGAAATTCTTATTCATGACAAGGCATATCCATGAAGAAATATTGTTCAACTGATTTCATTGTAAACCTCTATATTTATACCTGTACTCACAAACATGCACTTTGGGCCAAATTAAGATCATGTTACATGACATTTTCTTATTGACCTTTTGCTGCCAGATAGTTCAGATACTGAACAATCAGTTCAGTACTCTGTGTTTCTAAAACACAATGTGCTCTACAAAGCCAAGAAGCAGTAATGTGTGAGTAGTCAAACAGTGAAAAATGACTTTATCTCCTGCCCCAACAAAAGTATTATTGGCACACATGGGTTGTATATCAATTATAGGTGTAATTTTTGCTGATATTAAATCATGACCTTTGACCTATAAAACACACAAAACAGTTTTAATGGTTTGCCTTTGTAGGGCAGTTATGCTAAAGCATATCTTAAGTGTGTACATGTCTTTACAGTATTTGTATGTTAGTTAACACCCAGGCCTTTCCCATCATTTGGGTGCTGTTCTATGCAAAACACTGCAAAGCTCATACTCAAAATTGTACTATGCACACTGAAGCTGATATTCCTTTGATCACCTCACTTCCACTCACTATCCTTTTGACTATAACAATAATAACAGCTCCTGAAAGAAGTAACTTGTTTAGTTGAGGCTGAAGTGACTTACTATGATGCCTCAATATTTTGATCGTAGTTGGACAGAGGGGCTTTGCCACAGAAGGGGGAAGGAGCTGATCAGCTCCACTGAAATAGCAGGGTTTTCTTTGGTAATGGTGCATTTTGATAACTGTGTGTTTCTGTGTAAACCTCTGACCAACTGTGTTTCAAAGATGTTTTACTGACTTTGCCCATAAAGACAAATCAATGCCTTTATCTGTCAATACTACCAATTGCACAGTACTCCAACTGGGCTGGTAGGATTATGCTGTTGCCCCGCAACTACAGTGCCTGCGGGCAGTCAATGAAGGACGATACAACTTCTCATTATATTGTATTATGTATGGGAGTCTTAACGGTTGTCTTTTCTTTTTTATATAATAGGGGTTTTTATTTTGTTTTCAGTGGATTCCTTGTTTATCACCGTTTGCCTTATAAGGTATTTTATCTTTACTAACGTTGCTGTAATGTGAGCCAAAGACACATTAGAACTACCTACAACTTGAACCTTATTTCTAGAAACACCAGACAGAACAGTGTGTATACAATTTAAACCATAATGACCACACATTTTTTACAGCCACCTCTGAGGCTTACTTGAGAGCGGACCAAAATCCAGTGATGGGCATTGGTTTTATTACACTGCCCTCTTGTGGCACTAGAAGGCTTCTACTCAAAGAATGCTGTCTCAATTAGTAGCAAATTATTCCCCCTCAACTCACTTTCACAATGCTTAGCAAGGCTCTTTGTATTGTATCAATAACTACAGTCATGCACAAGAGCTCTTTTGGCTCGTGAGTTGCATTCACCACTAGTCTGCTTCTGTGATTGAGGGCCACTGAATATTTTGTACCATAAATCATGTCTGAAAAATGTTTGATGCTTTAAAAGTAGATTTTTGGTATTATCATACTCTTCACGGTTATCTGACTATGTTGGGTATTTTAAGAACAGTTTGTTTAAGCAACATCTTGAAGTATTTTTATGCCCCTTGTGTAATGTCTCAAACACCATCAATATGGTGCCGAGTTACTAAAGATGCTCATATATTTGATATTATGCTGCCATTGCAGCAGATGCATTTGCTGTTGAAGCACTACTTTTTCACTGATGTGGCTCCTGGATTTTCTTTCTTGATTGAGGTTAGAAAATATGCTTAACTAATCAGACATCATGGTCACAGCCTGTGTAGTAGTTGTAAGCCTTGTAACAGAGTGCGCAATCAGCTGCAATAAACTGACTTGGTGTGACTTGGTCAGTCTGTTATTTTGTGATTCAGACAACTCAGAGCAATACATGCAGTAGTACCGGAGTTTTATCTCTCCTCAAAGAAACACAAGTTGCAACATCTTTAACCTATTTTTATTGACACATCAAAAACCTTTCATACATACTGACTCAAATACACACAAAAGTATTTTCATGTATTTAATTACATTCATTTTCTTATTAAAATGTTAACCCAACAAATGCTTGGAGCATTGTTTTACGTGTTAAAATATATTTTGAAATCCATTACTTTGTGTACCATAAATATAAATATAATTCCAGACTGTCAATGTACTGTACATCAAGGCAATAGGCTACTTACACTAGATGATACCTGGTGGTGTGTTGCACAGCCTGGAAACAGAAATTGATGTGCCAACTGCGTTCCCATGAAACTCTGTAAAGGAAACATACAAACATGTCTTAATCCTCAGCGGTAGTTTACAATGTTATATGTTCATTCACTTACAACCGGTACGACTGGTCAACTGTGTGTTTTTTAACTGACATAAATTTGTACCTTCAGTAGCTTACTTTTACCAACCCTCTGAACCAAATCAGATGATCCTTCTAACAGTAATGTGCAAGTAAAAACATGATGACATAAGATGTGTCAAACTGTGATAATCATCCACAGGCATAACAAATGAAGAGTTTCGCTCTAAAATTAACACTCTTACAAAAACTGATAGTACAAAATTAAAACAAAGTAAATTATGGCACTTTTTAAAAGTATCATAGCCCTTGGTCGATAAAATGGTCACACTTTTACAGCATGGATTCTCTACATTTAGAAAAATTGAATGATGAACTTCAGGTAATTAATTTATTTTTCCAAATTTGGATACATGCATTTTGGACATTTAAAAATTCCTTGTTTTAATACAAAAAGATTGAAGTTGAAACTAAGACTTCAAATGCACATCACCAAGGAACAAAAGGATGCCCCAAGAGAGCTTGAGCAGTTTTAATCGGTAGAATGATGAGTGAAAAAAAAAAAAAAAGTGTATTCAGGAGCACATTTTACTACTTTAGATAAACTCTCTGTGCTTATTTGTCAAATAACAGCAACTATGACTGTATGTCAAATGGAGTCTGTAGGCTACAGCAGTGTGCCGCCTGGCAAGGCTGCCTGGGACCAGGTTAAAAGGCATACTGGCATCAGTGAGGTTCAGGCTGCTGAATGAACAACAAAGAATTGGTCACACACTCAAAGGTGTGATGCAAAAATATAATTTATTGATAAAAGCTATGTTTCAACAGCTTACTGTTGTCATGTGATGGATTCATAGGGTCCAGGAACAGGCCTTCTGAAAATCTTGGATTAAATTTCTCAGATTGAGCCATTTCATTAAGTGTGGTGGTTATCATGTGGGCCATGTAGTCTATTGCTAAAGAGAAATTAGTGCCAAAAACTAACAATGTCATTCTCTTGTGTTTCTACTCACCTTCATATCATAGATCTTAGGATATTTCACTATTACATTTCTCTAACTGGCCACACTTGGCATGATGATGCTTGATGCAATAACGGGAATAATCTGTATGTCTTTTAGTTGTGTTTTATCTATAACACATGTAATCTGACAAAAAGTAGCTCACTGAAAATATAAAATATTTAGTACAAAGCAATCTGATTCTGAAATGTGTTTCCTATGCCCTGTAACAGTCCAGTCTATCTTACTGAACACACACCACCATCTCCCACAGCTAGAAGCATGATGATATGATGCCATATGTAGGTAAAGTCTGCTACCATCTACTCAGAAGGGCAGCTACTGGCTATACATAAGTATGGCATCACAGATTACATTACTCTCTAGTTTCCATCTTTGGATGAGAGTTGTTCACTATTATTTAACGTTCTGGGCCATTAATAATATGTTAAATCTTAAAGTGAGATTTCTATCCTCTGTTAGGCTGCAAAAACAAATAGACACACAGTACCTTGACAAATGCATCTAATTCGATCAGGGGGAACAATAGCTGCAGGAGCCGCCAGATTTGGATTGTCATATTTATATACAGTAGTATATATACCTATACAGTCTAAATACATATTAGTCTACATCTGTACGACTGGCTGCAAGCCTCTGAGTGAAAAGTACTTCAACCTTTCTATATGTCACTTAACAGCAATATAGGTAAACACTTAAAGAACAAAGCCTCAGCATCGGTATGTTATCAAATAAATGACAAAATATGGATTTGGAGGTACTCGATATTCATTACCGAGGGTTAATTTATCACCATTTGGATGTTTTGTTGTTTCTTATTAATCTGGTGGTGACCAAAACAATGGTTGTGTTTTCTTAGACTGGGGTTTAGGTTTTATGCTGAGTTCCATCAATGAAATCAGCCTTGGTGATGAGATAGGCTTAAGACTGGAGAATGGCATCTTGCATTTACTATGGCAAAACATGTGGTGTTGACACTGGATACTTACCTTTGCTGCCTAAGCCACCGATACAGACCCGGCAGGCAGCACCTCTGCTCCTTACTCACCAACATGCTCTTTTTACCGCACTAGCATAGTGATATCAGCTCCAGCCTGGTTTTCGGGTGGTGCATGAGTGTGATGTGTCAGGTGGTTTGACTGTGTGAGGGGAAAGCAGGTGCTCCCTGGTCCTCAAGAGGGCAATGTTTCTCCAGTGAGGTGAGGTGTCCTTTTCAGCACAGAACAGCATTTGCTTTCACGTTAATATGACTAAGAGGGGTGGTAGTGGGAGACTGAAAACTTTTTCTTCTGTGTAAAAGGGGCTTAGTTTGTAATAGTGTCAAAATAAACAGGTCTTGTTGAAGAATTTGGGGGGATGGGGGGCAGCAATGTGGATCCCTTCCAGCGGCGTAAAAAAGGTTCAACTTTTTGCCGTTTCAGGTTTTATTTCCATGTTGAAGCTGACCTCAGGTGATGCTGGATTAATTCTGAAGGTTTTCATGCAGCTTCAGCAAAGCAAAGACATTTATTCCCTCATCCACTTGGAGAAGGCTCGATCACTGGACAGCATACCGACGTAAAACACAATGACTGGACAAATATTCCTAGCTGAGATCTGGGCCAATCCTCTTCCCTGAGCCAAACATTAAGTCAAATCAAATCATAATTGGGCAAAGTATAAAGACAAATGATCAATTCCCTCTGAACTGGCAAACGTTGAAATCAGCCCAAAGGTTCACCTTGGCCTCTGCAGTGCAACAGCTTGACGCTGTAGATGCTATGGAAACTTCAGAGTGATGTCACCCACAATCTCCCAAGCGGAGTGTGTGACGGCCGGTGCTGGGACTCCCTCAGCTCCTATTCAGAACCAGGAACAATGCACATCAAACCCTTAGAAGTAATGACGGGGGGCCTGTGATGACAATAGGATACTGGCATGTTGGCTGTCGCTTGCTCCAGCCCTGGCCTTCCTCAGTGCCTCTGCCACTGTTTCACACTGCAAACTGGACACTGGCTGTAAACAAGGGGCAGCGGAGGCTCCTCGATCCTGCCCAGGTGTTCACATTGTGCCAAGAGGAGCAGTTGGGGGTAACTGGGGACCATGGGGGGAGTAATTTGTGATGGGCAACTCAGGAACTCAGAAAAGGCCTGTAAGCAAACAGCGATCCTCACACGAACCAGGGGTCTCTCCTTACTGGTTCTAAACAAATTGCAAATAGTTGTCTCCCTTCTCGCGTGCAGAAACAACATTTCAAGTGACAATTCCTTCGAAACACAATAAAGTACGGTAGCTTGTTTCTTCAATTCACTTCCACCGAAGAAACACGTTTCCCTTCAAATGAAACAATTTATTGATATTCGGTCACATAAGTGCACAAATGCACTTGCAGGTATGTGAACAGCTTCGCATGGGCTCTACGGTTTTTCCTTTCCCATGACATCAAGTGTACATTGCTCAATTTTCCATTTAAAACAGAAGTCATCACAGGTGCAGATGGGCTATACAACTTAAAAAGCTGCCTCATCAGTGAAGACTCACAAATACTAGGTTGTCTTCTCTGCAGAGTTGTTGAGCCCTGCACTCGTCTCCTCCGGAGTCCAACGTTGAGATGGGTGTGACGTTCACACATACAACCATTTTTCAACAGATTATTTTTTTTCAATACATATTAAACCAAACTCATTAAATTATAATTCAGTGTGGGTTACCATTTCATGACAAACATACAATGGCATCAACAAAATATTCCAAGTAGGCCATCAGAATATGTTGAGTAAAATATTGTCCAATTTAGACCTCTAAAATTTCAATTCAAACATAAATTGTTAAAGTTGTTGCTCCAAAATTTTAAAATTACAGAGACCTACTTACTGAACAATAGCAAGTATCCATTACTTAGTGTAAACACTTCACTAATATGCTGATACTGAAGGGTATTCTTGGTTGTTCTACTGGTTTCAAAGCGAGAAATGAAACAGACCGGCAAATATCAACACAAAATTCTTAGTCTAAGCCTTTTATCCATTACTATTGCAACTTTTTATAGATCACAATACACAACCATTGCAAGGGTAGGGATGCACGAAATAAAATACAAAGTAAAAAATATGACAACTGGAAAAAAAAAATATGTTAGTATTTCCTTTACTATGCTATATGTATTGTGTTATGGGCTATACCCTGGGCAACGATCTCAGATCTATTAGTACTCAGCATTCAACATAAATTTGACACAACAATTTTGTTATCCCAATGGAAACACACCAGGTTAATTGCGTATCTCGCAATTCTGTGTTCCAATACTTCATAAAGTTCCACTCAAATCCAAACCATGAAGCTGAACATAAGTTAACAGTTCCTTAAACAGAATTCACAACATTGATAATTGAAATTTATATGAACTACATGTAGGGATTTTCTTTCACACTGTGGCCTCTCAAATATAACCATGTTTCTTTCTCCAAATAGAGTAGCTCTGTTACTGCACTGTGCTACTGTACCCAATCATCCACTAAGAATTGTAAGCTTACACCTTTACATTGAAATCCCCAAATTCAAAGATGTCAAATACCTATTGTACCCATCTAAAAATGTGCCTATAACAGAAAAGCTATTGGTAAGCTTTTACAAGCAGACTTTTGATTCCCCTGGAGATTTCTGATTGCTGATTGTATAGAGCATTATTTCTTGTTTCTTGTAAGACCAAACTAACTTTTGTAGATTTTTTTTGTGAAGAGCTGAATGTCTAAGAATGCTTAGTTTTTATAAAATGAAAACAAAAAGGGTGCCTTCTACATGATATATCTCATGTTGATGTATTAACTTGAATTTTATTCCTCAAGTGTTCCTTGTACTTGTACACTGCTGCTTTGCAATATTCAGACTGAATTACTGCAGGTTTATGACTTAGTGAGGAATTCATACACCCTTTAAAAAAAGTTTCAAAAACACACATCCTGTAACCTTTGTGAGAGGGAATTGTTTTTCCTTTTAGTGGATTACATGGCAATACACATACACCCAAAGAACCATACTAGTGTACCCCATAATGCAGAACACGGAGCATGCAATAGTTACTGACATAGAGCATTTTTTTTTTACACCATTAGAGTGTTCTGACTTTTTTTAAGATGCTCCACGAACTACAATCATGACCAGATAGTCCTCCTCAGTTTTAGCCAGGGCTTTGGCAGAGGAATCGAGGAACTGCTGGGAGAAATCACAGGGAGGGAACGCATGAAGAACCCCTGTGTTGTCTTTATCTCTGCTCCCTCCCACAGGCAGGCTGATGACTCCAGCCGCTTGTTTTTGCTTTAGGTAGGACACCAGGTTACGAAGCGGCCGCTGAGTCGAGGCTGCCGGGTCCGACGAAGACACTTCCTCTGCATTCCCGGGGACTGCCAGCAGGATTGCGTAGCCACTGGGGCCTGCCACCTTGATACGCCGGGAAACCTCGTCGAGCTTGGGCTGGTCCAGGCGGAGGCGCTGGGTGATCTTCAGCTCACTCACCTGCCTCCCTGTCGTGCCATCAATAAGCAGGTCGCTGGCCACGCTGTGGTCGCCCTCCAGCAGATGCATGTTGGCTGGGAAGTTGCTGTTCTTCAGCAGTAGCATACCATGCCAGGCCAGGCCCAGCTTGGTGCCGTCTGGCTTGGATGACTGTCCTCCTTTAGAACTGCTCTCTGAGCGCTCTCTCTTAGTCAGGCCTTTGCTACCATCGCCTGCCTTGCGTTTCCGTTCTCCCACCGTGGAGACCCCGCTGCTCGAGGGTCCCCTGTCAGAGAGACTCTGGCTTTTGAGCCTCCGTTCGACCACGCCTCGCTCCAGGCTGCTGTGACGTTCTCGTGCTGGAGAAGGCCTCTCGGCACGTAGAGGGCGCTCTGAGTCACTGAAGCGCCCTCCTTCTCTGCTGCTCCCCCCAGGACTGCCGTCTGGGGAGGCACGCCTGCGCCTGACTGTCCTTTCAGTGCTGTCAGGAGAGCAGTCTAGATGGCGTCCGTCCTCCATTACACGCCGCTTGCGTGCAGGGTCTCGTCCCTGCAACTCTCGCTCCAGAGACCAGGGCTCCCGAGGCCGCCGCTCACGTTCCAAGTGCTCCAGAGGCTCAAAGGGTGAAGCACGTACCCGGTCACGAATAGTAGGGTTGGGCCACTCAGCTCCAGGAAAGAGCTCTCTCTCTCTGAAATGAAGCGGCGGTGGAGTCCTTTCCCTGACCCTCAGAGGTTCAGGTGTTGCACGGTGGACAAATGACTCTGCCACCATGTCAAACGGTGGAAGTGGGAGAGGCTGCAGGAACTGCTGCTGGTAACGGTGCTCAGTGTCTGCAAAGTCCACTCGGAGTCTTCTCTCCGGGCCTCCCAATGGGAAGCCACGCATGTGCGTGCATGCCGCCTGTGCAGCGTCCAGGCTTTCATACTGGATGTAGGCCCAAGTATCCCCCTTTCTGTAGTCAATGGTCCTTATAGTGCCAAAGCGGTCAAACTCTCTTGCCAGTGCAGCTAAAGGGACCCAGGGGCCAAGTCCACCCACCCACAGGCGTGTGGTGGGAGTTGCTTTACCATAGCCTATCTTTATGGGGTTGCGGCCCACTATTTTGCCGGACATACTAAGCTTGGCCCGATGGGCCATGTCAAGGTTCTCAAATTTAAGAAATCCATATGTGCTGGTTTGTCCTCGCGTGGGTCTCTTGATGTCCACTTCAGTTATAACCCCAAACCTGTCAAAAGCTCTCCTCAGGTCCGCCTCTGCAACCGTTATGTCCAGGTTACCCAAAAACAACGTCCTATTGGCTCTTTGGTCATCTTCTGGGGATATAAAATCCTCCTCGCGGAAAGCTGCTCGCTCTGCAATAAAAGCTGGACGTGCCCTGGCCTCAAAGAGGGCAAACTCCCTCTCACGCTCAAGGTCTCTAGGCAAGGGAGGCGGTGGAGGAGGAGGAAGTCGTCCTAAGGCCAGCTGCTGGAGTCTGTAGTCTCTATAACCAAGCCCAGTTGGTGAGAGGGGTCTCTGGGTGTGCAAATGTCTATGGCCTTGAGCTGCACCATACGGATCTCTATCGACAGGAGAACGACTCCTCCTCCTGTTAATGTACACGGCCTCAATTTTCAGCGGACGATCATACAGCACTAACCTTCCTCTGGCATGCTTGGCAGCTCTGGCATCCTCGGGCTTTCTGAAGTTCACAAATGCTATCCGTTCGTCATTGCTGCGGCTGATCTTGACGCTCACGTCTCCAAATTTTTTAAATTCATGAAAAAGACCATCCTCTATGTCTTCGTCGCTCAACTGAGTACCGAGTTCGCTGATTTTGAGAGTTTTGTACTCACTTTCGGTGTTGGGTGGCTGAGCCCGCTGGTCGCCCCGAGAATTGGTCCTCGGTGTGGCTAAATCTAGCGTCAGGTTGAGGTTGTGGTTTTTACCGAGGGAGCTAGCGGCGGCAGCCTGATAGCTATGATTATTCCCAGCTCGATTATGTCCATCGAAATCTCTGTCTCTCTTTTCACCGAGCAAACTCCTTCTCGTCGAGCCACCGTCACTTTTGGTCGAGCTATTTCCATTATTGCTCCCGCTGGAAACCGAGATAGCCCCCATTTTCTTGCTAGCTGGGTGGCATCCTCCCCTGTCTCGGATATCGTCCAAGGCCCGGGAGCGCTTTTTAATCGGCGACCGTTCTTTACCTTTCATTTCAGTCCACACGGAACCGACGCTTGGGACGCTTAGGGTTTTCTTAGTGTTATTTCTGCAGATTATTGCAGAAAGGAATAGTAAAGAAAGATAGATTAATTCACTGACCCTGCGGCAAAACAACAACATTCGCCATTTTGTCAAGAATATTAAGAATGCCCGCCCCCTCACCCTGATTGGATGAAAAAGTGGGTGGAAAACTTTGCAGTGCATGTCAATCATCTAGTCGACTACTATATGCCAGCTTGAGTTTTGTGATATTTAATGTTGCCTGTGTAAAGAAAGCTATTTCTTTGTTTTATACTGTTTTGATAGCTTTACATATCTGTATTGCATTTTATATTTTTCCTACAGCACCATATCCTGTTTATATTGTTATATAGTATTGCTTTTTATTCATATTATGTATGCCCACCCCACCCGCATTTGCACTGTTCTTTTGCGAGGTCACGACCCACCTTTCGTTTTACATGTCCTCCGGCATAGTCTGACAACAAGGTTGAATTGAATTGCTAGGACAATGTGATTTTTGACTGTGACTTTTACCTTTTGAACCAGCTGAAACAATGGGATTTTGAGACGTTGAAGAAATCTACAACTTCACGAGAGGGAAGACGGAAGTGGAAACTGATTAGAGAAAGACATGAGGAAAAAAGATAGTATATCAATTCTATTTCAATAGAACGAGTCGACACATTGCCACAAGGTGGCAGTATTTGACCAGCAGCTCAAAAGGTATGAGCCTCTAATCCTGATTTAGCGCTTCTCCTCTTTAGGGTTGACAGGCAAACTGCTCATGTTTCTTCTCACGTCTCTCAGCTGTCATACTTTCTTCAAGTTATAATATTACCTAGTCATTTTCTACCATTTGTAAAAGTGGAAAGTTGCAAAGTGATTAATACACCCTAATTAATTAATAAATGATTACAATTGGTCTAGTTACTGCACATGGGTAGATTTTTAAACTATACTTTTTGAGTACTTTTGAATAGACTACTTTGGACTACTTGGGTAATTCTTTTTGGTATTACTCTTTTTATTACTTTTACCTGAGTAGGTTTTATTTTTAGACAAAAGAGTTGTGGGCAAAATTACATTTGTCATTCACAATAAAAACACTGGAAAACAGTTACTGTGGACTGTTTTTAGTGGGCCACTCCAATTTTTACTTGAATTCTTTTCTCAACAAGTGAGTAAAATTTAACTGAAATAGCACTTACAGTTGAGTTTACTATTTCTGTAGACTACTCTTTCCACCTCTGGATATTTGTCAAAATGTTTTTGTACATTGAGCACAAATTAAATGTGGCGCTCACTCATTTGAAGTTATTTTCCTCTGGGTGATTTTACCTGCCGAATGAAGTCCTACTTTTTCATGTCTTTTGTTCAATGTAACTAAATACGACGTGGCATAGTTTGCTGAGCTTGCCTAATTCCATTAAAGGTTTAATTGACAGTGTTAGTGAGTTGGCCACACTATATGCTACCAGTTATTTAGCTTATTGGAGCAAAATGTTAATGCTGTTCAAGTGCTTGGATCTGAAAGGTCAAAATAGCTGCACTGCAAGGTCAAGATAAATCTTACCAAGATCAAAGCATAGTGTACTTGGAACTGTGGTCCGCAGACAGCTTTACTGATTTTAATGAGCATTAAATCATATTTTGTCTCCATAGCGGGGCTAATGATATTGTAACTTACAGACTCCAGTGACAGTCTTCACCCAGTGACCCTGAGAGACAGAGTGATGCTAAATTAATGATGGCCCCCAGCATCATGCTGTGTTAAACATGTTTGATCAATGATGATTTCTGACAAATCATCCAGGAGCATAGCCTGTAGCCTGTAGCCTGATACATTGAGTCTGTAATAGCTTGTGCCACAACATTGCTATTTTGATGACAACTCAGTCAAAACTGATCAACTCTATGGCAAACTGTGGGTAATTATTTTCAGTATTTTGTTTTGAGTGGAATAACCATGCTACAGTTACAGTATTGTAAGTGATTCCATTGCAACTGTCCTAACAGAGGTACGGTATCTTCTTTTGTTTATGGACAGAAAGAATTGAATAACCTGCCCCTAACTAAAAATAAATGTTATAATTGAGCACTGATCCACCATATACTATTTCCTCAGTTTTCCTCAAGATGGCCATCTCCTCAATTGCTTATCCCTACTGACGGGTCTTCTTATCTCCTCCACTTAATCTGGGATTTGATCAGAGGGACTATGTAGCTGCAGCGAGGGCTGCCGTCTCCCAGGGCCTGGCTGGAATTTGAAGCTGTGGGTGTGGAAAGTGTTTCTGATGGGTTTGTGCGTTCTTCTATTGGAACCACATGTCAGTGGCTCACACAAAACCCCGGCACAGACTAAAGGGGCTGGCAGCTAATCTGCCCCAGCACGGCTGTCACAGTGAAGCAACCAAAGGGAAGGGAGAACCAAATATTCCCCCATAAGCCACACACACTCCTGGGGGTAAGTAGAGCTTGAGAGGATTTTGCCCACCAGTGGAACTGCCTTTTCCCCCAATTCAAGCTGCATTATCAGTCTCACACAGATTGTAATGTTTGCACATCTGACATGGATATGTGGGTATATAGTAATTTACACCAGATGAGACGGTGCCATGCAATTCAGGGTTTCTTTGACAATAGAGTAAATTGCTTTGTGAACAGCACAAGAAAAGTGCTTTATTAGGAATGCATTTTCTGAATACGTTTGAGAGTATAGTCATCCTCTCTTCCTTCTCAATCAACAACACATAAACACATATAGTCATGCAATCCATATTGCTGGTAAATCAGATTTTAATGGATCAGAGACACCAAACAAAGTATGCTCTGGGCCCTGGTAACCCCAAATTTTTTCTATTAGACTGTAATTCATCTTTCATTTGGCCAGGGGTTTACCACTGTTGCCAGATGTGAATAGGGAATGCCCACCTCAACATTAAGCCAGACTGTTGTGGGAGGCTCTCTACTTTATCATCAATAGTGAAGTGCGGTTGCTTGGTTGGTTTTTCATTAATGGCCCTGCCACTTGCTCCTGATGCATGAGGTGCCACCCAAAGGCCTCTTGAAGTGAAGCCAGCTAGACTGAACATGTACACTTTCCCACTGCGCACTTTCCCAACACCAAGAAGCTGGCTGCCCTCACAGCAGAAGACTTTGTGTTTATAGCAACCACAGCCTGTAAAGCATTTTTGCCTCACATCTACATTCCCAGTGAAACTCAAAAACTCAAATATGGGACACAGACTTTTGGTTAGCTCTGTTGGTTATCATCAATTAAAAAGTCATGTGAAGACTAAAATAGTTCAGTGCTGGCTTTTTCCCCAAAATATTTTTCTGCTGAATAAGAGAGATGATATAGATGAACGCCTTTATTATTGGTCACACTTTAAAGTACAACAGACATAAAACAATGATTAATATGATAGTGACATTTTTTACATGCTTAAATAACACTGGTTTGCTCTTCTTTGGTCTCAGTAAAGTAAAGTAAGTAAAACTGGAAACAACTGAATTAACATGTTGGGTTTTCGTGCAAGAGGCTCAGGTTGCCCTCCATGTTCATGAAACTGTCCCTAATTCAAGAGCTTTTGAGTCGCGATGCTTAAACGTCTGCAAGTTGCTTTACATAAATGTTACAATGGAGAGGAAAATATCTGAGTGCTGAGGTGGTGTGAGGTGTGTACATTTGGGGTTGTGTATGAATGTGTGTATGGGTCAGGAATGTAATACGCTTTGGCTCAGTCAGTGCATAGTAGGGAGCTGGCACTGTGGTGGTCATGTAGGCCAGGAGAGGAGGCTGCCTGGCTCCTTGGCTTTCATCCTCAATGCCACCAGGCCGGTCGGCTTGTATTCTGTCTCAGGCCCCTCAATGGAAGGGGGCCCGAGGCTTCCTGGGAAGCTGTGGAG
>OOFE01049366.1:19381-33995 GCA_900323365.1 Monocentris japonica
ATGCCCGGATGGTGAGGCGGGTGGTGGTGGTGTGGGTGGCTGGGAGATGTAGGCATGCCCATGAAGCCAGGCAGATTGCTGTGGGGGTGGGAGTAGGGGCTCATGCAGGATGAGGCCATGGAGTCAGCCCCCAGGACGCAGCCCCCGCTAGAACCACCGCCCCCTCCAGAAGCCGCCCCTGGCCACAGGTTACTCTGCATCTAGACAGGGAATTAAGGCATAACACCGTAAGGAAAAGACCTTTGGATTTCTATGGAGGGAGTCACTGGGTGAAAACCTCACATCTCCAAGATTATCCTTTTCAGGAGTAAAGAAAAGCGGTCTTTCATAAGGGTCGTAGAATTTTCTCAACCTATAGAGGACCAGGTAATCCTTTAATTGAAGTGGAAATATGAAAATCACCAAAATTTGAGTTACCAGGTTTTCACATGACAACAGCGATATATTCTGACAAACCAAGATACAACACTGGACCAGATTGTTATCAATCTATGTCTGTATTGTCTATGTGAGCAACATCCTGATCCTGATTGAGCTTGTTCTGTGTATTGTATCACTTATGGCTTTTCAGCGATAAAGGGATTTCTCACAGTGGGATCAATAAAGTACCAGGACTACTTGTACAACAGCATGTATGATATTATTTGCGATCAGACTGCGGTGGCCTACCTGGTATGTATCATGGCGGGGGAGGAGAGAGATATCATATGTAGCAGCAAAATGGTTGCGAACTTCATGGATCTTCCCATAGCGCTCCCGTTTCCTCCATTTGGCTCTGCGATTCTGGAACCACACCTAATGAATAAAAAAACACACTGAAAGGCACATGCCACGACACAGAAGTAGAAATATGATGGCCTATTTTGGAAGACTTCATGTTGCCTTATTTAGGTCATCATAACGAAGTGCAGTAGACAGTAGTTGGCCTAACACATACCTGTACCCGAGCCTCGGTGAGCTCAGTCCTCAGGGCCAGCTGCTCCCGGGCGTATACATCAGGGTAGTGTGTCTTCTGAAACACTTTCTCCAGCTCCTCCAGCTGAAAGGTGCTGAAGGTGGTGCGATTGCGCCGCTTCTTGTTCTTGCCTGATAAGTCGATTGAGTCAGCAATAGAATCTCCCGGTATACCACTGGTTGGCTGTTTCAGCTTGGCACAACAGTCTGAGCCAATCACAGGATAGCCCATGGTTTTTGGAGCTGCTTTCTCTCTGACTGAGGCAGAAAGCAGAAAAACATTTATTTATATAAATATTAGTATAAATCAATATGCAGATTTTAGCATTTTTCATTGATTCATTTTCTCTACCAGCTTAATCCTTTTTCATGGAGCCTATCCCAGCATACACTGGGAAAAGGAGACACCCTGGACAGGTTGCCAGTCCATCAATTAGCAATTAAGAGTCTTGCATGTCTTTGGGAGGAAAGTGGAGCAAACCTATGCAAGCACAGGGAGAACAGGCAAACTCCACAGAGAAGGCTGGGAGTGGGAATTGAACCTAGGTCTTTCTTGCTGTGAGGAACCAGTGCTAACCAATGAGCCATCGTGCTGCCCCGCTTTGTATGGTCCATACTGTATCATTATTTGAAGTCTGTATTGAAAACAAAATCTCCTGTTATCCATTAGCTACTTAAAACTCTGTCTTTAGTTCACTTATGCTGGGTATGGTACAGTCACACCATAGATGTTCAGATTATAAAACCAACACACAATAAATCTATAAAAAAAAAACTTGTCTACAACTCTATTCTGAGCTGTCCGTCTGGCCCGGACAGCTCAGTTGGTAGAGCATTAGACTCTCAGTCTCAGGGTTGTGGGTTTGATCCCCACTGTAATGTAATGTAAGGTTATCACCTCAAAGGTTCAGCTTAACTGAGGAGGTATAAACGGTCTGGCAGAGGAAGTTGAGTTAGAAACTAATGCTCTTTCCCATGCTGTTTCTCTGCTTCCCCCATTTGATCCCAAAACAAGAGGCGCCAAGAGAAAGGGGCTACACTGTGAGAAGCCTGAGAGAAGCAATATACAATGCTAAACTCCATTGGTTTCCTTAATTTAGCTGAGCTGCGTTTTCATTAGATTCGCCCAGACACACCATACTTACTCAGTGAGCCCTGTTGGTGTTTGACTTCGTAGCTAGTTGCCTTGAATTAAAGCCACAAACCAAGAAATAGAGAACAAGCTTGGATTTGTTGGGGCTTTAGATTTTTAAATATGGGGAAAAAAAGCTGAAATATTTGAGGTCATTTTCAAGACAGACACATGCATTTCTTACTGTCTTACATCTTACTGTAATGTTTAAATGTTACTCAGTGGAAATGCTTGGACCAGATCGAAATAGTCACATGAAAAATAAGACATTAGACAACTAGAATATAATATGCCAAGTTTATAACTGACAATGCATGTGATTGGTTGAATTAATTACACACATTTTGCTCTGTAATTTATGGAGTATGTACGGCAGCGAGAGGAAAGGAAATGAATTATTTTCCTTAATTCTAAAAGACCATAGAAAGGGCTGTTCCCCTCCTGCAGTGTTTAGATGTTGTTGTCGATGTTCATTATGTCTAACCCTGGGCCAAAATAAAATCACTCTCCATCTATCTGCAGGCACTCAGGGGAGAGTTGGGACTGTACTTTGCTATTCTCTTAATTCAATATTGGGCCCAACAGAGAGCACTTTTCATTGCAACACTAATTTCCTTGTGTCCATTAGATCTAACCTCACACCACCGTTCAGGCTGAAAACATTCTCCGTCAAGATTGCAAACTAAGGGGCCACAGGACATCGTATAGCTTTTACCCTGTCAAAAACCCACATCCGTTCTCCCTCCAGTGCAATGTAATAGGAGATCTACGTGCAATGCAGGTCAAGACATATAGAGGATAAATTCAAAATGTACAAAACCGGCTAGGATTATCATGAATGTATGGAGCAATTCTAGTATACTGACATCATCATGGTGGAAATTCGAGCTGCTCTTTTACTGGCCTCTGAAGGTCTACTTTCTAAAAAAAAGAGGGATTTTAGTTTGAGGGCAAAATGGTGCTTTAGACAATTAAGAACATGTATTTCTTCTTTCTGCTCTGTAATAGATGTACAACATTGATTGGTTCTACATTTATCTGCTATAGTTCTTATTTCCTAAAGACCAATAAATGGTGAAGTGGTCTAAACTAATTTTAGAAACCAACATGGTTTGAACCAGACTTGAATTTAAGCTGTTGTCTCCACCATAATTTTAAAATAGTTAGTGGAGTGATTTTTTAATTTGCAGAAATAAGAATAATGTTTTTGACAATAATAAAGACATTAAAGTGTAAAAAGTCCCCTATAGCAAAAGAGACTATTTTGACCTATTAATCCCATTTTATTCTTTCAGACAGTGAGGCACTGACATAATGTTAGAAATTTCTTAGTGGAAAATTGTACAATATAAAAATCAAAGAATTAATTGTGACGCAAACAATATAAACTAAAAATTTGTAAATGCCGTCTTATAATTTGTAAATGCCGTCTTATAATTTGTAAATGCCGTGTCAAAGTCGATTGCCAAATGAAATGAGATGGAACAGAAAATGTGAAGACAGTGAAGAGTTTCACAGGGTCATTTCAAGGTTCTCATGGTTTTGGCCCTTTACGCTCAGCCTGTCCTACCATCGCTTAACCTTCCGCTCACTATAGACAAAACAGGAAGACATGGCTGCCGTTCACAATTGAAGGGTCAAGTATGGATACACACACACACACACCTACACACACATGCATGCATGCATGCATACATATATAGACACATACACTCAAAGTCTTACTTACATGCTAACAGTTTATATTTCAGCCAGTAGCTCATTCAATAAATTTAAATAGACACAGAACAATCGTGTGCGCGCGTGTGTGTGTGTGTGTGTGACCGCAGTACGTGCCTTTTTTATTATTTTAACTTATATTTACTTTATCTTATTTAAACAGTCTCAAAGAAAAGTCAATTTTCAAATAAGATAGCTTATATCGTTATCATAAGTACTTGTACAAAAAATGTGCGATTGGCTGTCTTTGGCAGAAACATGAATCAAGCTGCTGTATATTATTCTGGACACAGATACCACAAAGACCTTATCAGGACTCTTATTCCTTCCGCTGTTGCTGTGCAGGATAATCAACACCAATAAATAAAATTAAAGCCCACATAATTTACTCAGGCTTCGGCTCCACATACACTGTTGTTAGTTTTCTTCCCAAGCTGGGAATTTGGAGGCTATTATGTGTGACAGCTTTTGAGCATAAGCCGGTTATCACAAAATTCAAAAATAGCTCATCTCTTATTACACATGGAAAAAGTATTTTGCAAATGACGAAAATGAGAATGAATGGAGATGATAGCCTGTTAAAATACAGGAAGAAGCCTCTGTCTTTATTTCTAGCGTTCTGCTAGAGAGTGGCGGATTTGACCTAAAAGGCTAGCTAGCTATCTAGTAGCCTAATGACACACCCAACTTGCTGCCAGGCTGACCTTTGACCGCTCTCTCTTTACATCACACCTAATTGACAGTAGAAGTGTCAAGTGCAGAGAAAGCTTGCTGACATTTTTATCACAACCTCATACTCTTAGTCAGCACACCTCCATTGCTATGTGTTCCCTTAAAAAGACACTTGTATATGTAGAATGTGCCTGAGTGATATCATGGTAGGCTCTCTGTTAAATACTTGGAAAATGTATCTGTAATGTATATTTTTTGTCGCATATACAAAATTTCTCACGCAATACAAGGGAGTACAAGTTTTAAAGGTATTTGTTAGGCCCTTACAATTCTTCTCACACAACATATATATTTTATTTCTATAAGGACTACGTGAGAAAATGTAACAGTTCTTTCTAAGTCTACGATTGTGTTCAGAACAAAAGAAATTTAGGCCATAAACAACTTTCGACTTTTTTTTCTATCTTTGAAGAAAGCTATATAGCCATATAGCCAAGCAATTATGTGTGTTATTTCCAAAAAAGGCACAGAGAAGTAGCTCAGAGAACTAGACTAACAAGCAATCAAGAAAACACCTATCATTATTGTTCGTGTTATTATTATTATTGTTGTTGTTGTTGACGGTGTTGCTGCTGTTTTGTTAGATTTTTTTGTATGTATTTATTTGTTAGCTGTTTATATACAAACATATTAACTGACTTACCTTCCGAGTTGTTCTCATAAAACGGCTTCCCCTTTTGATCCTGGTTTATAGTGTCCAAGAACTTGTGTTTGGCCGGTGAGGCGGAGGGGTTCGTCGGTCCGGCGCCGTGTGTAAAGTCCGCAGGAGCATCACTAAACCTTCCCGCGGCGGAGGAGTAGAAGTCCCCGCGCAGGCTGAGACGATGAGGAAGAGGAAGGTGCGAAGATTTCTGCAGTTCGTCGCAAGGGAGAAAGGAGCTAGAGCCGTGTTCGAGTCCCGGGGAGTTTTCTGGTGTTGTCCTGCTTGTCTGCGAAGAGAAAGACAAACAACTTTCCGTATCCATCTTAGCGGCTCCAGCGTGCAGGAATGACTGTACACCGGAGTGAGAGCGCAACAGTGACTTTTTTTTCCCCCTTCTGTTCATGTCAAGTGGGTGGGATTTAGCAGATCAGAAACAAAGACCCGTGAAACCGGGAGTGGAGTGTGTGTGCGTGAGTGTGAGTGTGGGTGCGTGAAGGGTGTAGGGGGTTTGGTGGTGATGGTGGGGGGTGACAGCAGTCCAGCAGTCTGATATAATCCGCCAAAAATTCAATCACGTGTGGTTTCTGTCCCTACAATTAACCATTTAATTCCCATTTCATATATTGTTCTAGTCGCCAAAACCAACAGGACAGGGAGAACCCCAGACAGAACATTTTACGCATGGAAAACTGGACGAATGAAGAAACCCCAAATTTTCACTGATGGACACGATGGCCCTCTCTGTTCCAGGATTTTGTTTTTAACTTGGATTTATTCAGACATAATGGTGTCAGAGTTTTCATTTTTGTTGCTAATTTGTCAAATTAGAGAGGACGCTCAGATTTAAAATTTCTACATACACAATTGAGAATTAAATGTTAGATTAATTTATTTGTCCCGTAGCCTAGGTTGTATTTTTAGCCAATATTTTTATCCAAATCCAATAAAAGTGCATTTTGAAAATATACTCAGGGAGACGTGTAGGCTATTGATAAACAATGCCCCATAAAAATTCAATTGAAAAGACGTTTCCCGGTTTAATTTACTGTTGGGTGAGACCTGATAGCCTGATAAAAGGTCTTAGTCAATAAAATTTCGAGCATTTTAATTAAGAGACTACTGTAATTTTAGAGCATCATCTTACGTTCAACAAATGCGGATAAAGAAAATGACATATAGCTAAAAAAAAAAGTAAAAGTTATAAGTTCAAAAGGCTGTAGTCGAGCTCAAACAGTGGAAGGATCATAAATAATCTACAAATCCCGACGCAAACATACAGAGGGCATAAACTGAAACAGTGATAACAAAACAAAAATAATCACGGCAAACATTCAAACAAATATCACGTAAAAGGCTGATAATGACACAGGTAATTCTCGATAAATTAAATTAATTGATGTTTACCGTGATTAAACCTTTGATTTTTGCATTATGTTATTTTTTTCGCAAACTGACCTTTCATTTTCGCATAAAATGTTATGTCACTCCTACAAAACTTTATTCTATTATAGTTGTAGTTTATTTCAATTTATAGCGATCTCGGCTACAATGAACTATTAGGAAATTTTAGTTTAGTTACAATATTGATTTTAAAGGATGAATATTTTCCTCCTGTAAAATATTAGTTTAAATCAACTGATTATTCGATGGTGCGAGCTTCAGAATAATCCAAAATAAAATCAAACATGACAGAATGGAGAAACACTGATATACTGTGCATATCGCAAACCAATTACATACAAAAGATCCGTTTCGTTGCATTACCGATGTCTGTCGCACAGAGGCCAACAGCAGTTCACCTTGTACGTTTTATCACTAAAGTAGTGATGACTTATGGGTGTAATAATAAGAATAATAATATGTTACTCAGAAATGATTGAAACATAGCAAAGTACTCTCTATTCAAGGTGGTCATAACATTTATCAGCTTTTTCCACTGAAATATAGTTCCAATAAAATTAACTTTCTTCTTAAATCTTTGTAGCATTTGCCTTTAATTCAACTGACATTTGTTTTCATTGGAGTCATAAAATATAAAAACTACATTATCTAAAGTAAAAACAGTAAAATCATGTGCTGTCAATGGCGTAGAGCAAAGAATGTGTGATTCATTTTTAACATAGAGTGATATTGACATGCAGCTTAAAAACCCAGTGAATATTCTCATCCTATAGAGTTGGACAGAGCAGCAAGATTAAAGGGAGCCTCTGTTGATATTGACATGTTATCTGCAATCTAGGCTGACTGGGTCTAAACACAGTGCACTTACCAAGTTCAGAAATGGTAACATTGGTTTTGAGGACATCTCACAATCTTTCTGGATACCTGAGGCCGCATGCTGCCCAGCTGATGGACAAGTGTGTAAACATCAGGTCCATTTGGGCTGAGAGGGGTCATAAGCCCCATTTGATTCCATTTTGAGTTTTGAAATCTCAAAGTGTCGACAGTGCACATATCACTGTAACAGATACAAGTCGCCAAAAGGCTATGCATCAAGAACTGTGTTGTTAACATTACATTTGAATGGCCGGTTCCAAGGGAGCTCAAATATTGACATTGTTTATCACAAATGATACCTGATATCAGGACATACAGGTTCTATCAACAATAGAAAAGAAGCTAAAACAATCTATCTGCTGCTGATTATTAAATGTGTATTATTGTCTGCAGTCAAAGAATTTATATTGATGACACAACAGGAAATAATTTTCTGATGTTTTATGACAATCTAGTTCATACCACGGAGTGCTGAAAATACTCTCAAGTGACTGAAAAAAGGGTATGAACAAAAGTCCATGTCTTCTTTAAGCTTAAAATGATTTGTGTCCTTAGACATAAGGCATAATGACATTTATGTGTAACATGACTTAGATTAGAAAAGGGGCTAAAAACATTGCACTATGATGTTAATTACAACCACAGTGCCACCTTTTACTCTCCCCCACTCTGAGTGTATTCCTCCCCAAGAGCCAGTCTAGGTAGTTGCCAGCATTTATCAAACTCTCTGGCCGGCCACCATTAAAAACCTTATAATTCTGTTAGCGGAGAGTAAGTTTTAAGACATATAAAGAGGGGACAGGGTTTCTCAAATCTCGTGACAAGTATGTCCTCTGTGGCCTGAGGCAGCAGAGCACTCTAGAATTCAAGAACCCAGCTGAGTAAATGCATTCCAGAATTGTGGGTAAGAGGAAGAACGTCTGCGCTATGATCTCCGAGCCGCCCCAGGTAACAGTGTTTATATGAATCTTGCATCAAGAGAGCATAAGATGTAGAGGATTATGGGTATGTTATTTGCTGAGGAATCAGAGTCTCCTACGAGTCTGTGTAGACGTCTGTGTGCCATGTTTACCATGGCTTGCTTAATTATGTTGGGGGGAAGTCCATTCATACACAAGCTCAAACACTGAAAACCTTAACTTTAAGGAAAAAATATGACATTGAAATCTCAGCCACATCAAACCAAACAGACTACCTGTCCCTTAAAAATATGCACATTATGTGAAAGAACTATCATTGATAAATTGTGACTGAACCCTACCTCAGCCACAGATATGTTCATTTTATCTTCACCCACTTGCAAGGATTGTAGTAGTAGAGAATAGCAGAAAATAGCCTCAACTCACTGTCTATACCATGACCAACCCCACTCACTGCTCCTCTGTGAGCACCCCAGGGTCCTAAACCCTCGTTCTCTGAACCTGTCCTTGGCACGACCCTGCACAGGAAATCAGTTCAGCCTGCTGAAAGTCCCAGGTCTCCCCTGCCGCCTCCTGGCTCTGGACACAGACAGCCTGGATAAAGTTGACCCCTCTGAGCCCCTACACTCTCACCATGCACCCTGTGGCCCCGGGGCTATACGGGCTGCTTCCTACAACACTACCACCACCACCCCAACCTCAGCTACATCCTCTTGGCCTGGACATTGGTCTGCAGGGCTTTGTCACACCCTGTTGCACCTTACATTCTCACACACACACACACACTCATGTGTATGCGCAAACATACACACACACACACGTTTGTAATCAAATTATTGTAGTAATGAGGCACTGACCTGCTTCATTATGTACTGTGTACTGTCAGACTTTGGATGTTAATATCATCAAGAGTTAGCACTAGCAGAATATACTGACAATGCTATAACGGCATGCTTGTCATGTGTATGGAGAGAAAACAAAGATCTGACCTCCTCCATTGACAACTTGGGTGATCCTCCAACAGCATGCAGATGGAGAAGTTATTAGCAAAAACCTGTCAGATGAACACCAACAGTATGAAGCACAATTCTGCATGGACTGAACATACACATTGTCAGCATATGCGTCTGTCTGTCTGGCTATCACTGCCTGAGGCGTTTCCTCTCACGTACAGGGTGGTGATTCAACCTGAGGTTTGCATTAGAATAGGAGAAGGGATAGCTAATTGAATTATCCACCATGAATGCACAGAGATGATCCCATATGCAGAGGCTGGGTTCCTCTCAGAGGCCTCCCTCACATCCTCTAGTCTATGTCCAGAAGCTGCAGAGCCAGCTGAGGCTGTGACTGACAGCTGCCGACCCCAGGGTCAGCAGGCTGAAGAGGTGCCTTCTGGGAAGCTTAAGTAAGTCTGTAAGTGATGGGGGGAATAGGAAGTGGGGTCGCTGTCCTCTGTCTGACCTCATATGAGGCGTCATCTTGCACACTGGAGTCCAGTGAATGTTAACAACAAATCACAATCCACAGCCGCAACAAACAAGAGTTGTGTGTGTTTCTGCCAGTAACACACTGATACTGACTTATCCAAGCAAAAGTTTCCAAACGGGTTGTTTTTAGGTGGTATTGTTTTGCTTCGAATTTTTAACGTCTTAAAAGAATTTTTTTTTCCACTCAAGATCTGTGTAAGCATAAAAGTTGGAAAAAGAAACTTTTTCCGTTGTTTTCTTTATGAGAGTCATTGTTGGAAATATCATGAAGCAAAGAGTTTAACCCCCAGTGATTCTGAATAATGCTGATGTCTGGCAGTGTAGTCTAATAATGACAGGCCATGCAGTCTTAGTTCATCAAAACATGGAATTTGTCTCCTACCATTGTTGATTTATCATGAAGGATTTGCTGCTGCAATACATCCTGTGTGGCTCTCTTTAAAGGCCTAGTTTTGGTAATCAAAAACACTTAGGTAATATAAAGCCACAAGGGGCTGAGGCCTAAAGTAGATAACTTGTATTGACATTTGCAAAGGGTCAACATACACTCAGAGCTTGTTTTTATATTACACTTTGGCTTCTTGAGTCCTACAATGGGGTTGTCCTATGGTGACAAGCAGAAGAACCCATTCAGGTGCCAAGTTTGTGTGTAATAGTAAAAGTTGAAAGTCAGCCTTGTGAATTCACAGTGTGTAGAGATGGTTATGGGGAAGCGTTTCTTTGTTTGGATCAGGAACAGTAGCCCAGTGAGAGAAATGTTGTGTGTGTGCAGCAAGACAGGGTTATGAAAGCTCCGTCTATCGTGATGAATGTCTCTGCTCTGACTGACTCCTAATGAAGGACAGGCCGGTACAACCTCGCTCCTTACTCACAATCTCCAGGAATCCGTAAACATGCACCTTAGCAAAACCATCTGGATATCAGCTAGGCCCTGGATGCGGTGGACACACGCCAGCGCTAAAAATAAATAATCCCGAAATGTGTTTAGAGTGGACGGGGAAACCGTTGGCGAAGAGTCCCTGTGACCAGCGTTGGGTGGTAACGCGTTGCTGGGTAACGAGTTACAATAATAGTATTACTTTATCGCACTGAAGAGTAGTTAAAAAATAAAATTACCAATCAAAAATAAGTCGTTACTTTCGTTGTCACCGCTTACTAAATATTAGGTTGAAGTTGAAATATCCAAAAAGGCTACATAGGCCTATTATACCCCTATCCCCCTATTTGTTGTCATCATGTTTAAACCGCAGTCCTAAATTAACGCGGGCACACTCTAAACTAATTTGCAGAAAAGTTTACTTCTTCTGGTTGAAATTACTTAGGACTACTTTATTGAGAAAAAGGATGACAAAAAACATTGGCCGTCGAGGCTATTTGGCCGGATTCCTGACGGCAAGAGAGTGATGCAATGGCCATTTTTGGGCAGTTACGTCTCGAGTAAAGGAACGAATTACTGATCCCTGGGAGTAATACGCAGCTTTAAAACACTACTTTTCAAATGGGTAATGAGTAGGCCTAATGATTAATATATTGCTTTTGTGAGTAAGGAGCCCAATGTTGCCTGTGACCCGGGGGCCCCTGATCGAATTAGAGGTGGTCGAGCAATGACCATCAAGTACGGATGCAAAACCATGGGATTTTCATTATCCGGAGCCAGAGGACAGGAACCTCCTCTCAGGTCCTCCCATCCTGCAGCCAGTTGGCCCCGGTGTCCCGCTTAACCCCTTCCCGGACCCGAGGTTCAGACAAATAGCAGCTTAAGACATCACACATGGTATCGAGATAGCACCTGCGCGGTTTGAGCTAATAATTGTCCAACATTCATCTAAACATGCCTAAATAAATTACCTGGGAGGTCCTGTAAAAGTTAAAGCAACCCCGTTAAACATTTGATGGGCAGATGTCACAGCTAGATTATTTTCTAAACCTTAAAACATAAGACAAAAGTCTAAGACCCATTTAAAATTACTGTGGCACTGTTCGTGGCTTTACTAAATTGGAATTTGGCTGTCCTGCCAAGTTTTTATTTTGCCATTTTTAATAGACTAAACAAACAACTACAATGTTGATTTTCTTTTTCATGGGATAATTAATTATCAACGTTGAACTCGTCAATAGGAACATTACTGACACAATTAATTATCTAGGAAACCTAAATAAAACGACCTTAATTGCCAATCACAAAAGTTAAAACCTATTTGTAGCGCTAAAAAAATATGCTATTTTATAGGCTATATAAATTTGGTTTCTTATTATGGGCTGTAATGCAGACCCGTAGGTCGAAGTTGCCGCCTAAAACTCAGCAAACAGTTACTGTCCATTTATAACAATTTGACAAGTGGTCTCTATTACAGCAAGTAAGAACAAACACATGGATGGAAATGGACTTTTAAAAAATCATTAGTGGTTATAGCCAGCCTTTTGGTCATGTCTCCACTGTCATTTTCCTTCCAGACAAATATTTTTGCAACACAATGGTGCATTATTTTCATGAGACAGATTAAGGCATTTTTCACTTTTGATTGAAGGAAACTGAGTGTCTCTTCTGATTTTGACTGCCGTGCGGTAAACCCGTTCAGAAGGTTCACTCATATCTTCTGCCAGTTTTCTGCCACCAAAGTAAAGCAATATTTTATTAGTTTTTATTTAGTTAAATACAGGCCATCTATGAAATATAATGAAAAAATGAAAACAATATTGCAAATATTTCTTACATTGTGGTTGAATCATTCTCCTATAGGCTACACGTTGAAATTCAATTCATAATATATCTGATCAGTAAATTTCACAACAGATAAAAGACAAAACTATTCGACCCTAGGCTGATAATAGCTAAGCACAGTGACTATATTGTGAATGATGATCCAAGCCTTAATTCGTGAGTAAACTAACCCAGAAATACTTACATTACTTTGAAATGATCAACACTGGGGGTGACAAGGTTATATAGCTTAAGCCCAAACATTACAGTTTGAAACAGACAACTAGGGTCAAATAAGTTAAATAAAGAAATTCCAGATGAGTTAAATAATTATATTTTCAGTGTTATCCACTCAGACTGCTGGTCAGAGCTAATCTAGCACAGAACAGCAGTTTATTTGATTAGGATTAGGCCTGCAGTTGCACCCATTATTTTTCTGTTTGTACCTAGAACATCCCTATAAAAAAGCCTCTTCAAGTTTCTCCATGTTTTCATTTATATTGCAGGATGACATATATCTTTGACGTAAATTCACATGGCCTAATAGTATCAGACTGATGGAAGGTATATAAAATAGGACCGACGTAATTAATGGTTTTCTAAAAATACAAATGGTTTATATCCACATTGATGGTTGTTTGCCTGAGGATGATCCCCGACTGGAGGTCATAGTTTCCCCACCTTTTGATTCACCACGGCTTATGAGGTGTCTGTGTTGCGTTGTGATGCACCTATACACACATCCATGTCTGCCAGTCTGTATTAAGCTCAGCTATCATGACACCGACACTGGGGTAAGGCAGACATTACGGTATTAGAGCACCGAGGCTGTAGACAGCAGCAGCCGGTGAAAGGCGGACCTGCGGCTTTGGCAGTGGCCTCCGTCTCCAGCGCATCATATGAGAAAACTCCTGACGCACAGGACCTCTCCGGTAGCCTACCGAGTTTCTCACATATTTGCTGAAACCTCTCATATATATATATTCTGGATAAATACTTATGAAAGTCTACGGAACAGCAGAAATATTCATTTTTCCTGTCCGCAGTGCCTCACAATAAATCAGTTGGGTTGTGTGAGTTCAAATGAGGGAAAGGATGCCAATGACCACAGAGAACCCCCCCAAAAAACCAACGCGAGAACTTCATAATTTTACTTGCTCATATTTTTCTGACAGTGTTGCTATCAGTGTGGGGTTTGTTGGAGTAAGATGCCTAATAGATTTTACAAATTCCCATTTATCTGAGACAAGGTATAGGAAAACCTCCTTCTAACGTGGATTCAAAACGCCTGCTTTTATTCTGATTAGAATCATAATAAAACGTGATGAAACAAAATAAGTGGCTTTTTAAAAAGTCTTGACCTTTTGGAGTCTGATGTAGAGGGTATAGGCCAGCGGGGGTGCGTGTTTATTGTGTGTGTGTGTGTGGCAGGGGTCGTAATATTTCATCATATTTCCCTCTCTGCAGAACTGAAGTACAGGAAACAGTACAGTATGGCTGAGGCCCAGAGGGAGCACTCATAATGCTTCCATTTTTTATTACTCAATGCGTCTGGCGGTCTGACTGTATATCCAATAATTAGGGCTGTGCTATCATAGACCTTACAATGTCTGGTTTATTTTGCCCAGCTAAATTCTGCCTAATAAATTAATTTTGTGGCTAATTGTTTGGTAAACAATTTGAATCTAAAATTGTGACAATCGGTGTCCAGTCTGCTGACCAGGATGAGCGATGGAGCTCAAAAGGTCAACAAACACAACATGCATAAAGATTTAAAAACGAATCTCTTCATACTATCACTCTAGCATCATGTACTCTTTGGTTAAAGTGTCTGGTTAGGACCAGGTAAACATTTAGGGGTCTCAAGTACTGTAGACCATCAAGTCAAGTGCTATTGAACTACAAACGATACATTTTGGATCGGTTGCCCCCACATCTTTCCCAGGGTTGGAAAGAAAAATGAACAAACATAAAATAATGGTCAAAGTCTAAGAGACCCATTCTAGTCTTAGAAGAGTGGTCCATATATCTACACTGAATGCCAAACCC
>OOFE01049366.1:35704-75223 GCA_900323365.1 Monocentris japonica
AAATATATATATATATATATATACACACACACACACACACACACACACACACACACACAAACCCGCACTTGCTCACACAGCATTAAAAACAGGCATTGTATCATTCTAGACCAAAACAGAACAGATATGGGTAAAACAACTCATATTGAACAGCTTAACAGAACCTTAAAGTGTGATCAGAAAATTCATATTTTCCAACTACATTCATCAAAGCATGCTTCTTGTTTTTTCTGTACCTGCTGTGTAAACTCTCAAGTCAGTGGTCTGTACATGGGTGGCATTTAAAGAGGAATACCACTCATTTTAAGTAGTCATATATGTTATTTCTAAGGCTTATAGTAGTTGAATGAATATTTATTGAACGGAACAACTTTCTCCCAAAGCCAAGGAACTAAAACATGAATCTGTAATACCACTAAGATCTACAGTCTGGAGCTGCTCCATCAACCATAAATTGGAGACTGACTTTGAGGATTGTCATGAACCAGCAAATGCATCCAAATGATAAAAAATCACCCTGCATACTCTTTCACTCACCTTTCCGTCATATCCTGTAAATCTTTCAGAGACGTGTACATTGACGTGACATCACAGGTTAGGGACAGGGAAACTGCTCTCTTGTTTCTGGCCATGGGAGACAATAGTGATATACAATACAGACTGAACTCGCCAACAGCACAGGAAAACCATATTTGGCTGAAGGATTTTGAGCTCTGGCCTGGAGAGTCTCGTCAATAAGCCATTCTCCATAAGCCACAATTCAAATTCTGACTGGAAAATGTAATCCTTCAATCGCCCAGACAGAAAACCTTGAGCCACAGCCTAGTATTTGCACTTGATCATTCTAGTCCTGATAGTCTCTGCTATCCTCCAAAATCATAAACTTCAGTGCTCTCACTTTCTGAAACTTCTGATCCAGTGCCTTAGATTAGGAAAACGTTTGGAAATCAGATAGCTCTGACTAAGACAAGACAGTTGACTTTCCCAGCCTAGGGTTTCAAATGTTTTTGCAACTTCATTTGAAACCCTTTTCACAGTGATTATATAATCTGTAAATACATTAAACAAACAAAGCAGTGGGTTGTTGTTGATCTAAATCATATTTTTACAGATAAAACATCAATTTCATGGCATAATCATTTTTTTCAGAAGAGCTCGTTGTCATTTGATTTGTTTCTGTTATGTGGAAAATAGCATAACAGACCAACCGCACCACCTATTTATCAATGATAGGGTTCATTCTTACAAATGTTGGACAGTAGAAATGACCACTGCCCTCTGGGTTTGAAGACCTGACAGTGAACTCTGAAAGGCCAGCCACCCCCCAGACAGCTTCCCCTCAGGCCTAGTCTCTATTAGCCAGCCGTAGCCTGGGGACCAATCACCCTGGTTGCCCTCTCTCGTCTCTCTCTCTCTCTCTCGCTCTCTCTCTCTATCTCTCTCTCTCCTTTACTGTCTCTCTCTTGCTTTTTTCTTTCTCTCGTTTTCTCTCTCTCCGGGCTCTCTTTACGCAGTGCTTTCAAGAGCTCCCTGTGTCACCAGACTGATTAAAACAAACACTGACCCTATTTTTGTATCTAATCCAATTGTGCTCTTTTTCTTCTCACCGGCCCTGGAGCATGCAGAGTATTAGGTGTCCTGGGAGCCACAGGGCCCCCCTCTGTGACTGATCTTAGATTTCAAACACTTGGGAACATCACATATGGTGGGCAAAGAGTAAATAAAGTCTTATTATAAAGCCCTTTTTAGCATCCATGTATAAAGAGGTTTTGGGATATATCTTGATCATGAACCTCATATTCTTTTGTTTGGGATGGTAATAACAAAATGATGTATGTGTGCACGCACGTGCCCTTGCATGTTTGTATGTTGGTTATACTTTGGGTGCAGGATAAGGGGATGAAAGTGAGGGTTTCAGAATACTGACCCTGTTGGTGAGTGTGCTGGCTGGGGGGTTATTGAGAGAAGACTGCTGTTTATTGTTTTATTAACAAGGGCATGTTGGCCTCGCCAGGTCAGGGCTTTACCTTTGACCCCAAGGAAAAAGACTAGAGAGCAAAAGCCTTTGTGCACCAAACAGGAGACTGTGCCTATTGAAGTCTGTGTGTGTCTTTGTGTTTGGACAAACCCATGAGTAAGCCTGTTTTGTAAAAAGACACTTTTTATCACCGTTTGTGTTATGGCTTGCAAGACAGATCCACTGTACACTTTTATACAGACATTTTCTTGCTGTTCATGTAGAAAGGATATTTTCCAAGAGCCAGCTGGATTATCTGCACACCCAAGCAAAATAACATCTAATGCTTAAATTAATTTTATGGTATCTATAGTTACAGCCAGACACCAATGTTTGTTTTCTCTGGCCTGCTTGTTTCTGTGCTGGGATACCGGTTACAATCTTGCAACTGTTGCATATAGGCACAGTGAGCCGACCCATTGACAATTTAGTGTAGTTTTTATGTTTGAAACGTGATGAAACACAAAATGTGACTGTATCATCTGCCTGCCTGTAGCAAAAGCATTAATTAAGGTACACAATGAACTTCGCAGAAAACTGAGAAATGTATCAGATGCATAAAGATGGGGATGTCCTGGTTTAAAGTAATCCAGTCCTTCCAGCCCATCCCACAGTGCAAAGTGTGGCCAGGGTTGTTCTGAGCTAGCAAGAACAGATGGTGACAATTGGATATTTTGCACTGTGGTATGGGGATTGCCATAAAGCCACTTGGACACCATTCTTTCCACATTGTCCATTAAAAATCACCCACACAAATCTCAGTGACATTCTTGATACCATCTAGTGGTGATCAGTGGTCATGTCAACTGAAATCTTATTTCTTGCACTGTGAGCTGCGTTCTAATCATCTTCTTTTGATTTGTGAACTGCTAATACAGGTGATCAAGACCTACTTGATTACATATGAAGTGGGAAAACGTCCAACAATAAACAGCCTGTTTCAAAAATCAGGTCTACATTTTATATACATTATTCTAGAAGTAAAATTTCTAGTATTAAAAAAATGCTTAAATGTTTAATGTTAGCAATTCAATGTTGAATTATTTTGTTAAAATGACTAAATAAGCTAAAAATTGCTAAAATTATACAGCTTCATTTAAAATTATTATTAAAAAACTGTATACCTACTTTTAAAACACCCGGTATGTTTTTATTAAATTACCATGGCAGTTCATCAGGTATTATCTATTCCACAGCTTTCTATAAAAATATGTATATAACGGTCATCTAACTTATACATGTGTCAAAGCCTGGCTGGACTGTAAGATACTGTGGTGATTGGTGTAATAGTATCATTGAAATTATGCAATGCAAAATCATCCTCCTCTCCCGGTTGGCACATACTGGGAGCTTTGTGAGATAAACAGCCTGTCAAACGCAGAAACTCTGTCGTGGGGCTTGTGAAATACGGCCCAGTACCTTTAGCCTCTTATAATAATCATTTGTTTTCCCTACTGTCAGGACCAAGACCTTGGAGTTTACTATTACCCAAAACTTCAGTGGGCGAATACAGGTTGAAATATATGGCGACAATCATTCCCGCTAATGGCCACGGAGCTCAGAGCAAAGGTCTTTTTTTTATAGAGCCTAGAACTGTACGTCAAGCCCTCAGACCAGCCAGCTTTTTATGATCAGGTCATTTCACTCTGTACTCTGTTGTTTATGGTTGTAATGGCAGACCGTTGCCAGTTTCCATGGCTGTGGTGGCTGATTTTAACTCAGGCTAGATGCTGTTGACCCCAAAGTCTAGCACCTTCTTGGGAAGATTGACAATCTTGCTTCATCAGTTAACTGTCAGGTTATAGGGATAACCTATGAGATGTATGTTAAAACATAGGGTATATGTCCTGCACCTCTTCACTTCTAGCCAGGAGGGATGCTGTGGTATTGCTATAAGAGAGAGCACGCTGCAAAATAGACATCATGCTTTTGTCACCCTGTATTCCAATCGATAGTGAAACAGGGTGTGAAGAAATCAAGAAATTAAATGAGAGAGAGACAGAAGGGGGGGTGAGGCACGGGGAGAACGAGACAGAGAGCAGTGATAATCGATGGCGGCCACAGTGCCACAGAGACTAGGTCGTTTGTCTCCAGGAGAGAGAGAGAGAGAGAGAGAGAGAAAGCTGAGAGGAGGCAGACAGACAGAGCTGTTTGCTGATGGAGCTGGCAGCCGGCCAGACTCTGTCTGAGGGCGTCTGAACAACAGTAGAATTTATCACCATGGCTGCTGGCCTTGTTACTGATGAAGACATGAATCTGAGCATGGAAGGGAGACCTGAGGACAGATATGCTGGCCATGTCCTGAGCTTATGTCCCCAGACCTGTCATTCATTGACAAAAAAAAATGGAATCGACAAATGCACATTAAAATATTAAAACAGTATTAAAATATGTGCGTGTGTCTGTGTGTCTGCATCCGTGTGTGCTTTATCTGCCTGCGTATACACATGCACGAATGCATTGATGTGTGCACGTATGCACACATGTGCGCGCATTACTTGTGTGACCTTTGAGTGTGTCTGGTGTCCTGGTTGCCACTCCCTGCTGCAGTCCAGATGGCAGCAAAGTCCTCCCTCCGCAGCAGAGATCTCAGCAGCCTGCCTCAGCAGCAGGAGGGGATATGGAGGGAGGAGAGAGGATTACCATGTTTATCATTCAGAGACATGAGACTGAATGCGCAAACGTGGAAAATGTCTAATCAATATATTAATATTTGTCATTTGCAAAGCAAAATGCATTAATAATACATTCCCAATATATCTACAATGTGGGGGAGGTTTTGTACTGCAGATTATAAACCCACCCTGCTGTTGACATTCCATGCTGCAAACATATAGATGATGCCAAATGCATTCAGACGATCTCTTGTCACTGTTTGGTCTGTAAACTAGTATTATATGGTGTTGCTACAATTCTAACCAGAAGAGGGCACAACAATATCACACTCCATGTATTTTATGCATCATTCAGAATCATATAAGGATGCATTTTTCTGTGCACATCAGACACCTTCTGCTTGTTTGATGTTTTTATGCTTTCTGGCCTAAAGAAGACCTAAATAATATATAAACTGGACTGTAAGAAGTGAAGAATCTGGATTGGAGGGATGGATGGACTGATGGATGGAGAAATGATTGATGGAGAGATGAATGTTATGTGAAAATGTGGTTCCTTTAGTGCCGCATGGAATCACTATCAATCATATTCATAATCATATTCACACTTATGTCAGCTTGTTTAAAACTAAATTAGCTTTTGAAGTTAATGGTCCTTGTGATCTCTGGACTTCCACAAGACCACCCTGCATTATACTATACACAGGCAAACAACAGTAACTGCTAGGAGTGTGAAACTGAAGAAAATGTCTTTAATTGATTTTTTCTACAACCCATCCAAAATATTTTGGATGGGTTCTACAACCCATCCAAAAATGATTTGCTGATTTACTAAGAGGTTATTCTCATCCTCCTCTGTGCTAATGCTGACTAAAAAAAAGACAAGATAAAATCGTATTTTTCCAAAATGTAACTGCGTTTTTCTTATGCAGTGCAAATTAGCCTTAGGGCTGAAGTCCCTGCAGTCTGTCAACTGAGGTATAGCAGGGGAAAAACATGACACACCCTCTTTGCGAAGCGTGGCCTTTAAAGCACATAGGTCCATTTGGTGTTCGTCCATGCGTTTCTATATGTCATAAAGAAACATCACTATAGGCTCAGGAAGCAGGGTGCATGAAAGACTAAGACTGGATTTGCACATAGCTATACATTCTTAGTAATCGTTCATTGTACTTTAAGAACACCCTGGATGATTATTTGACTAACATGATGTGAAATAGTAATAGTTTGGGTGCAACACGGATTTTAGGGAAATCTGACAAAGAATCATCTCATCTTATCACATCGAACTAATAACATATTTCTCTCTTGCTCTTTATTGCACTACAGCCATCTGCTGAGCTCAAGGCTGGTTAACCATAACATAGAGACTACACCAACACAGGGAGTTGGGATAATACAGCTATACAAAATACCATCACACACACACGTGCATGCAACATGCATGCGCATTCACAGCACAGTAGGTATGAACAAATCCCTCTCATCCCCAGGGAATATACATTTTGACAAATACAGAGTTGACAGGGTCAAAACAGCCTGGGTGCAAACATTTTGTTCACAGTCTTTTATGTTGTTACATAAAAAGGTGGTGCATGCTCTGGTTCTTTAAGCGTTGTAATGCCCTCTTGACACCAGTCACTGTGTGTTAGTCGAGGTAGAGGAGAGGTATTAGTGGAGGTGGCAGAGAAGAGTCCCTCACATAGCTTGTGGTGGACTTTTCACAGGCCACTGACTGGGTCTGTGGGCTTTGGGTATATCCTATCACTGGTCCTAGGGTCATAACACTACACTGCTGATTTACTAACTAGCTAAAAGCTACATACATACTAGAATAAATGACAAAATAAGAGGAAACAATACACATTAATACATTTTCTGAATTATTCGCACTATAGCAGTTAACTTTAATATTAAATTAGTGAACATTTACTGGCACTTTTTCCATTTAACTTTACTGTTTACTGGATCTGCATGAACCGTTTGCCTAAGCCGAAGGAGAGATGTCAGTTTACCACAGCAACAAGAGTAACAACAGCTACCATTTCACTGTTTTGCCATTTCTATCAGGGCATGCTGGCTCATGCCCATTAATACAAACATGGGCCAATAGGCTTTCATTATGCATGATAAGGATGAATGCACGCTGCTGTATGAACTGGCAGGCACTCCTTACTTATTTGCGTATTTCTTTCACTGTACAGGCTTGAACAGTGGGGCTCTGAATGGCCATCTGGTCTCTTGGTGAGAGATAGCACCAGGCAGGCCAAAGAGCTACTTCTACGTATTCACGCTGCCACCAAAATCTACTGTCAGCCATGTGACTTAAACACTCTCGGATCCACAATCACGTCAACGACCTTGAGATACTGTTGTAGTGTATGGAAAAGAATGATTAGCACAATTTGTTGAAGCAGCTGGTGAAATTACTGCCACCCCAAAACAAGAAATGTAACATTTGTTTCATTTCACAAGCCGTTGGTTTCCTGTCCCCCAAGGCATGAGCATTCAGATCGGTTTCTGTTGGGACTCATACTAAACTATTGCATGCTTAGGGTATCCAATACTGACAAATCTGCTGCATTTATATAATATTTGCGTTGAGTTTTCTGTACGGAACAGAACGATCAGTGATGTGGTAATTCTGGTGACATGATAAGCTCTCCTCACACTCCCACACACATACTGCAGGGCACAAGGCTGCGTTAGTAATAAAGAGACATGGCATTAGCCATCTACAGAACAGTGTTTATTCTCCATTTGCATCCCTAAGTGAGCAAGCTCTCATAATGTAAAGAACTCGATCAGTATACAACTATTGGCTATGCTATTTTGATTTGATCCCTAAAGCTTGATGTATCTTGATATTTCTAGATTGACATGAGAGAAAATTACTGCCACCACTTCACTAAAAGATGACATCATCAGGGGTGGGGGATGGGGAAATGAGAAAATAATTCTCCTTATATCTGAGGTTTCTGCTGACTTCTGATATCTTGAATGATGAAGTGAAGCAGTTTGGTGACATTGTCGTTCTATTTTTGTTTCTGTTGATACAGGACAACTGTCACCTCTTGGAGCTCATAAAACTTACCTACGTACAGTAAATTCACTCTTCCTGTGAAGACAGCTCAGCTCAGTCAGTAGAGCATGAGACTCTCAGGGTTGTGGGTTTGGTCCCCACATAGTGTCAAGTAACTTTGTAAGTTGCTTTGGATAAAAGTGTCTGCTAAATGACTGTAATGTCTCTATTTATTTAGGGCTTATATTTCTTTCTATAAGAGGCCAGATTTCTTTATATTGCCATGTTCTACCAATACAATCACAGCCTCTTACCTTGCAGGTCTCTGGCCTCTTTTGTAATTCAGAATAGATTTATCTGTTTGACCAAACCGTGACCATAGAGCCTCCTGGTGGTGACGTGGGTTGAGCCATCACGCACACACGCCACCTTGATTTTGTGTTTGGTAGATGGGCAAGTAGCTAAACCTCTGCCATTGCTTTTACCATTGCACATTCGTCACTGGTGTCAATACTCCAGGCTCATGCTCGTCCTCTTGCGGTCATGACTTTTGTGTTTAGGTTTCCCTATCTATGGAAGAGGAATGAGTCTTTATCAGAGTGTTAACAAGGCTCCTGTCACTTGAACAGCAAGGATGGGCAATTAAAGGGGAGTAGGCAGAGGGCAGGGGTGGAATACTAAACACACTATCTCTCCTGGATCATTAAAGTAAGCTAACACCAGGCAGGTTGAGGTATAATAGTATATGGATTTTGCACCTCATAGCGTGCAGATGCAAAGCACAAGCTGTTTAGTGCTCATGTATCAGTAGCGTAGTACTCTTATCTATTTGTTTTCTGTAAAGAAGGGAGAGGAAAAGGTAGAGCTGTCTGTTGGTTTATTCTGTCAGTAGTTTATTGTGGGAGTCCAACCTAAGCATGTTTATGTTTGCCCTTGGCTCTCTTCCTCTACCTATTCTTGGACATAAAAGGAGCAGGTAGCCAGGGGGACTGGCTGAGGTGTCCCTCCATCCTCATCTCCCCATCTATTTCCAACAACTGCATCATACCCGGAGGGGAGTAGGTGTCAGTATTCACGTAGTTGGGACTGCACCATTTCAGTTGGGAGGGGGGAACAGAGAGAAGAAGCTGAATCCTGAATGGCAGCTTGGCACAGCTGCACAGAAACACCCCCTGAGACATGGATGAATGTTTGTCCACCCGTGTTCGTCACCACGTTTAATTTGCGACCTGGCAACCTGGCTCTGCTGAGGTTAGAGATAAGGGCTGGTTTTCCACTGATGGTGAATGGGAGTTCTCACAAGAGTATTGAATATAAACATTCACAATAGGCTCTCATGTGGACGAATAGCATTGCATCCCATTGAGCACTGTGTAGCAAGGTGTTATCGCTCACCTGTTCTAATACTGCAGGTATTCAGGATAAAATCAATACTTGATTGCAGGGTATGAGTTTGTTATTACAAATGTGTGAGACTGCTATAGGCCTCAGGGTGCTGTCTCTCCTCCCTGTTTGCTGGGTCTTCAGCAGTCCACCTCCACCGCACTAAACCTTTATGGGGGTCTTATAAGGCTCAATAAATCAGGCCCAGTCTGATGGACCATTACCCTCCCATTCTCCTATTTAACAACATGTGAAATATTAATACAGCATCCAGTGGCCTTATTGCAACTCCTCCCTCAACCACCATCTTTGCTGTGTACAGATGAATAAAATAACCATTTGTGATCATGCAGCTCAAGGTCAGGATGGTTCAGTTCAGAGCTGTGATATTGATTGAGTGTTGTGTTGTGGGTACAGTAAAGTGAGCAGAATATTTAATGTCTGCTCTGACACCATTTATCATATTGTAGCATGTGAAATGTGAAGAGGTTTTCTGTATAATACTATTTCCCTCCACAGTGTCTGGGATTCTCATCTATTTTTCCCTGGCTGGGACGATGATCCATCCTGTCACTCCAGGAATTATGAACTGTGGTAATTCACGAAACACAAGCTTGTCTCTATCAGGTGAGCAATACTGCAGCAGACTTCTGGCAATGATGGAAAGCAGGGGACAATTTGTATCCTGTTGTATAATTTAAAGGTGCGATAAACAAGACGTTTACAAGTCGAGGCAGACATCAGGAATGATGAACCACAGCCTTCTGCTGGGCCCAGCCAGGCATACTAGCCCATGATAAGTCGTGTGGTAAGCTCAGTGGCTCATTCAAAGCAATGCTACAGCATGCCACTAGGTGCTAAAAAGGAAAAAAAACACTCAGGGTGAGTAACCATCATATGATCTGTGGTTGCCATAGCAACTGATCCCAGCAGTCGGCCCTTTGAAAATGAGTCACATGAGCGAACAGAAAGAGAGACAGGAAGCATACTGTGTATGCATGTTGGTTGATGGAGTGCTTGTGTGTGTGTGTGTGCGTGTGTGTGTGTGTGTGTGTGTGTGTGTGTGTGTGTGTGCGCGTGCGCGCGCAGTACAATACACATGCCAACATGAAAATGTATAGTATGTGAGTGTCTAATTGCTTTCTGTTTTTAATATCCACTGCTTACTTGTTTTGGTGGCAAGGGTAAAATCATCAAGCCTAATTCTCATACTGGCCTACGGTGCTACACAGCAGTTTGCGACTTCTGTGCTGTCAAGTCGATCAAGAACAATTCATAATAGCGTGTGGGTGTTTATTGAAAGAGCGTTCTCTTTCTTTTTGAATATAATTTCCATCATGTCTTTATCCCCTAGTCCTTGGGAAGAGAAAGAAAGCATGTTGTCTTTGTCGCCCAGCGGTAGTTGAGGCAGGTCTTAAGGCTGTCGGAGGTTTTCTTACCCTCACATCGACTGTATTCCAGCGCCGAGACGTATTCACCCGATGCTCTTCCAATCAGTGGAGACCATGAGATGGTGCCCTTTGAATGAAATGACAATGAAGTGGGGAAGGCCACAGTGCTTTCTATTCACTGCTCCACAAAGTTTAAATTAATTTGCGCATGACTTCCGCACAATTAAGCACAAAGCTATTTCATGCAGTGTTTGAATGTTGTTAGGGCTCTTTTGCCACTCTACTATTCAGCGGGATTTGCAGACGGCCACAGTGTAAAGAAATTACTCGGACGATTGAGTCAACTGAGACCAGTACTTTGGTGTGTTAGTGTAACAGTTCACCTCATATGCACCTCATATCCAGATTGTGTGATTTACATCCTTTAAAATTGACAGTAAATTCCGTGTCTTGCTCGTTCCCCATCTACAATCTGCTTTCTGTTTGGATCCACACACAAAAGATTATTTAGCTTATTATTTATGATTATTTTCAGCTCCTGTATGTGGATTGGAGACACATTGTCTTTCCACTTTGTTGTTTAGCCATGGATTTTAGTCATTTTGTGTATCTGATTACACTCTGATCACCAAGGAAGCATGTTAATGCCAGGTGTAAAGGGGGTCTGAGTATTTGCGTGTTAACCTTCCAACCTTTTCCATTCATATGAAACAATATACTGTAAGGACGTACTGCTGGTTCTCATAATGATCATTGCTTTTTTTTAACAGGTCTGCACACAGTGCTGGCTAGCTCAGGAAATTAAACTATAAATGGGCTTAGGAGGTCACGTGAGACTGAGACTGCAAATTGTGAATGACCAGTAAATACTTCTTGACTGGCTGCAAAAGCTACAGATGTTGGCCTAACATGTAGCTCAGTCACTTACAGCCTTACACAGAAGTGGGATTAGCATATTGGCGTGTCGTCTTAGCTTCGGCCTTGCAGAGAATCTAGCTGACTTGCTAACGCTAAGCCCAGCGGCCTGTTGACGGTCACCCATATGGTGCTGCTGGGACACAGATGGTCTCTGGTGTAATACAGGGTAAACACACCAGGAACAAATCTGTCTGTGTGTGTGGACATGCAGAAAGACGTGTGTATTTACAAATCTACTGACTGATTTCTTGGCTTACCCTGCTTACACCAAAGACGAACCTGTGGACTGTTGGACTGGACCTTAGACGTCCTCGCTCTGCTGTCCTTATCAGGGTTCAACTGATATGGGGTTTTGAAAACCAGTACCAATATTTTTGAGTTGAAGCTGCTGATAGCTGTTTTTTTTTTTTTGTTTGTTTGTTTTTCAGGGTTTTTTATGTGCGGATATTCAATATCTTTAAATTTGACCATTTTCATGTGAAGAAATTACAAGTATTCAGTGTTTCGTGGGACACTGAACTCTCAACTAAAAGCCATACTAATGAAATAGGTTTAGGTGTGTTATCAGCTCCTTAAAGGATAATTTTGGTATTTTTAAACCTGGGCCCTATTTTTACATATTTTGGGGTCTAAATGACTAATAGGTACAAAAAGTTTTGGAATTGATACAGTAGATCACCTCAGCCGGCAGCGCGACACGGGCTGCAATAGCTGCAGCGTAATCCTTTGGGGCAGCTGCGCCCGATCAAAGTACGTCCACTAAAAGTGCTTGTTTTTGGCACTGACAGACTCAGATTTTTATTGAAATGTCTGACAACATTACGGAAACAGACCTTTGTTTAACCAGAAACAGAAGTCTTTCTCAAGGAAGAGTCTCGCTCTGAAATCTCGCGAGAGGTGAGTTGTTGCAGGAAGAGGACGGTGGAAACATGAGTCGGAGTTGGAGAGAGGAGTTTATTATGTTGGAGTACAGATGTTGTCAGACACTTCGAATAACAATGTGTCACTGTCAGCCTGTCAGTCGCAAAAACAAGCACTTTTAGTGGATGTACTTTGATTGGGCGCAGTTGCCCCAAAGGATTACGTTGCAGGTTTAAAAATACCGGAATTACCCTTTAAGGCAGGGTGAGGCAGGTTTCACAGGTTTTACAGAGTGGCATCCTGAAGTTGTTGAGGAAAATCCTGCCACAATACCTCAAGGACCTCTGGGGTTCCCTGAATGCCACTTTGAGAACCACTGTCTAAGAGAAATCGCTGTGGCAGCCCTTTGCACCCCTCACGTAGCCACCCTACCCTGCTCACAAAGCAGTAAACTGGGGAAGCGTGTTTTCCCCCAGTTTACTACAAAACACCCCATCTAACAGGTCCTCCAAGGGCCGCCCAGCCAAGTGTAATGTATTAACTCTTTTGGCTTTACACGCTAGAGTTGCAGCATGTTGTTGGTACATAGCAGGCGCAGTCTTTTTCTGGTTGGTTGAATGCAGCTCTAGCCCAGCTAAATGAGAACAGATGAGAAAGCTACCCAAGCAAGAGTTTCGCTCAATGATTTATCACAGCTGAGAGTTCCAGGGATGGAGGGAAAGCATAGTAGGAATTGGAGAGCGCCAGTTCTCAATGATGAATTAATACATATTACCGCTGAGTTAAAACACCAAGCACTAGTATGCTAACGGCTTAAGTGCCTGAGTTCGTACATAATGAATGGGAATGAATAAGTCCAGATTGATGTTTTCTGTCCAGTAAAGACTCTGACTGTGCTTCCTCTAGTTTATGTTCACCCCCTGGGGCTGAGATGTGTCCTGAATAAGTGAATTTAGTTGCTTCTGGACAGAATTCCTTCTGTTCAGAGTTTGGAAAAATTATGCAATTTAACAGGCGCTTCAGTAGAGGTCCTATGATAGGTTTTCACATAGTCCGTATTCATCACCAGTGCTTTTTTATCAGATGTAAAAACAACAGCATGGTACTTGAGTCATGCTTGAAAGTTTGTGGACCCTACAGGGGGTGGCCATTATTTCATAAATTATAAAGGAATAACTTTATAAAGTCCTCATCTAAACCTCAAATCTTACTGAAGATGTCCCAAATAAAGAACATGCACAAATACATATCATATACATTCCTTCTTTATTTAACAAAACTTCCTAACCTTCCAGACTGATGCTCACTCTCTACTCTCTTCCTGAGCTCCTCTGAGGTCTCCTTAGATCACAGCAGTGTTTTTCTTTCACCTGCATGGTAACACCAAACTGACCAGGTTTCTCTCCTGCTTTTATGGGAGTGCCACATAAACACAAATGTGATTTGACCTTTGATCGATTAACTTCATACCTGATTATTTACCCACCTAATTCTACTTATCTACTTGATTCAACTGGGGAGGTACAATTATTTCTTTTAAAATTTTCATTTGACTATATGCACAATTTGTGATTAAATAAACTGTCTGGTTAAAAACTGGGTTCACAAACTTTCAAGTATGACTGTATATCACTCCAGTTAACTTAATGACCTGCCACAACACACAGTGCTGTCTGGTCAGCAAAGTTCAGTGTTTATTAAAACTGTCAGATGAATCATAGTATCTGTTTATCTGTGCCTGTCACTTGTGTGAGCGTGTCACACACACTCATCATAGTGAGAAGCAAGTGTCATGTACTGAAAAACAATGATCAATTCTGATAATGTGAGGTGTTTGTCCTAAGTTTCTATGAGTTACATGAGTTCCTCTACATCAGCCATGTCCAGCAGACAACATGATGGTGTGAGAGCTGCTTTTTGAAGGCTGAAAGCAGTATTTTTGTATTGAAGGTGCTGCCGATATTTTGTGCCGATATTTACATTTTAACTTTAAATTTGACCATTTCTATGCCCCCCAGAAATTGCAAAAATCACAAGGATTCAGTATTTCCTCCAAAATGTAATTCTTCGGCCTCATATCTGCCTCATATATCACGTACCAATATATCGGTCTAACCACAGCGTGCACTTCTGCTCAGAGGCCAACCTCCCACCAGCAGAGACGTCATCCCTCTACTGTGTGCAGTCGCCTCGAGTGCTGCGTGGCATATGGAGCTGGCCATAGATGAGACTGTCTCACTAACCTGAACTAAGGATTACATGGGCCATGGTGTGATGCACCGCAGTGCACTTCTTAACCTCGTTGTAGTATGCGACGATAGCCTTATCCTTTTGGGTTGATTCAGTGTCCCTCCAACTCCCTCCCTCCCTGTCACTGCAGCATAGTGTGAAGTGAGAAGAATGTGGTGACTATGTATTTAAAGCAGGTGGATTCCTACTGTAGTTTGATGTTGTTACATGTTCTGCGATGCAAACCGTTACACACATGTTAAACTATAGGATGAGATTTTTAATGTAAAAATCCAGCCATCTTATCAGGCTTATCAGCCTAGTTTAGTTAAAATGACATTAATTGAATGAATTCAAAGACTAAGTCCTTACAGGCAGTACAGTCACAATACTAGACCCCCAACAACGGCCGTCATAAAGATGAGGTCAAACATAAATCCAGGTGCAACATACATGTATATTACACTACCTGTAGACAATGGATTGATGGATTTTTGAAAATACAATAACTTAATAAGCGTAACCACTAAAACAAAATCTAATTTTAACAGTGTCCACATAAACATCTTTGATCTTGTATGTAGAGAAATATTACACCTCCTGTAGGCTCTGTGGACATAAACATGTATGTGATGCAAGGTTCCCACTGGTCATGGAATTCCTGGTATATCATGGAGTGTATTCCAGACAGGGAAAGTAAGGGAAGTTCATAAATTCTTTGGGGAAGTCAGGAAATATCAGGGATTCGGGTCACTTGACAGGAATGTAGCAGAATTTATCTTAGAACTTTATGTTTATTGCTGTAGATGGTGGTTTTCAGCTGTTTTTCTCCATAGCAAGCATGTAGTTGTAACCAGACTACTAGTGACTTATTTATGGAAAATCATGAAAAAATCATGCAACTTTACATCAGCCACAGTGGGAACCGTAGTGATGTCTGTAAAAACAAAACTTAAAGCTGTTACTTGTGCCCGGTGTGCAGGAGGCGGACACAGACGACAACCAGGGCATGTTGGGCTTTGAGGAGTTCTGCTCCTTCTACAAGATGATGTCCACCCGCAGGGACTTGTATCTGCTCATGCTTACCTACAGCAACCACAAAGACCACCTGGACACGGACGACCTGGCCCGCTTCCTGGAGACGGAGCAGAAGGTACTCATGGTACAAAACCATGTTGTTGTCATTCTTCACTCTCGATCGCAAAGACGAAAACGCTTCCCGAGAGTCAGATCATTTTACAACCGGCAAAATCCATTTTTTAATCACTAGCCAAGTAGGCCGCTAAAAATCTATATTTATTGGCCTGGGGCTCTGAGAAAATACTGTCACTGGGTTGGGCAAGGGAAGGGCAGCTGCAGCACATCCATCCTTTATGCTGGAATTGAATGGTGTGTCTTCCTCTGACATGAGGAAGCCACACCAGGCTGGCTGCATGTACCCTGTAATCATCCTCATCCCACTCTATATTTCCTTCATGTCGCCTCCTGGAGCTTATTCTATTTTGTGCCTTTTATGTGCCTTTATTAGCGTCCAGAGTTCTGGTTCTAGTAGGGCACTTGATAAACTGAAGGTTTTCTCTAAATCTGCCTTGACAATGGAATCAATTCACCCTCATGAGGGGTCTTTCAAACCGCTTCAATGCTTTGAAATGTGGTGTCTTGATAACCAAAACAAAAAGATTACCATTAATTACCTTAATCATTTCAGGGGAACCTGTGCATTTAAAAGTATATTAGCCAAATGCTTAAAACGGGCTAAAATGACGGGTAGTTCTGATAAAGATTCAGTCAGCTGTTACTACCCTTTTATTTGACATTTTTAAGGGTATGTTCCATAATATCAGTTGAAAAGTTTAAGACTTCTGCACATGATGCCTCCATGTGTAGGTGCCAAATGTATTTAAAAGCTCTTTCCAGCCTCACTGCATTCAAATGTGTCTCATTTAAGATTCAGCTGCGAATGTGCTTGATCCTTACTTACGAGAGAAAGTAAATATTTATCTTTGCATCATCATGTTCCTAGCACCCACGCCCAACCCTCGATGCTAAGCTAATCATTGTTAAACCCCCCCACCCCCCTAAGACTGCTATAGCATGTTAGAGTGACTCACCCATGAGGTGCTACTTGTTTTTATTTTTTGCAAGGTGTTTAATACATTCGCCATTGGGGGGGGGCTTGAAATGATGCTTAATAACTGTGGGAAAATGTAGACAATGAGGGCCCTACAAGGTTATTAGCATTAGCACCATCAACAACACTCCAATTGAAGTTCTAAAGGGCTTTTGGATAAAGTACATATCCGCACTAATGATACCACTGCCTGAAAAAGAAAACTTGGTTAATGAGCAAAATGCCTCGTTCTTCTTAACACCCAATGTGTGCTTATTCAGCTAATTTGCACTCTAGCTGGGGATTTGAATGTGCAGGAAGTAATTTCGAAGGAAGAAGCCTCTGTTGGGATGGCTAGATGTCAGCCCAATTTAGACGGGGTGTATTTTTCTCAAATTATATTCAGAGTTTAGTTGAAGCACTGTGAATTAGATGGGTTTTCTTGTGTTATTGGAAAGCAGCGGAGGCAACTTTGCAAAGCGATTTGTTTGAAAGGACGCCAAGAGAGTTGTCTTTGCTGGCATCATTAACCACTGCCTTTCTTTGTATGTGCTTCTCTGTGCCTCAAATAAGAAATAAGACTCTGTGTAGGACCCCAATCTGTGTTCAAGCCTCTGTGTTCAAGACACATTGTGTGTCTTATTGTATTCTCTCTTAGCTGATAACAAAGAGAATGAAATGTGTTAACAGCCAAACACGAGCCAGAATTCATTCCCATGCAGGCCAAATTAAACGATGTTCCTGGCAGAGCACATTAATGGCATGGCCACCATGGTAACCCCATTTAAAATCTCAAAGCTTGGGAATTTAGGAAGGGAAAGAAATGGGAAATCAGTGGTGATAACAAAGCAGCATTGAGTGAAGGGAGGAAAAATGCACCCTAAAACACTGTTAAAACAACACCTATTGGTGATGTACCTTGCATTTCTGGGTCCATTTTGTTGTTTGGTGGTGTTTTTTTCTTTTGCCCCTGGATAACTGACCAAGTGTAGATGACGTAACATTACATAAAGATATTTCCAGCACAGGTACAGTGGAGTTTGATAGCAGAAAATGTTTATTGGTAAACGTCAGGTTTTGGTGTCAGTCCCTCAGAATCAAAGAGTGAGGGCTTCTTTCTTTCTTTCTTAATTAATACACCCATACACCCACCTTTGATTGAATGCAACAAGTTCATGCCCCTTCTGTGGGGGTTGTCAAAAAGCCTTCTGGGAATTGTAGGAAATCACTAACTGAAGTAAAAGTAGACAAGGCAGGTTGAGGAAAAGTGGGTACACCAAAAAAGTTAACACTTTATCATAAAACTCTTGGAATGCATCGAACATTACAAATTCATGTACATATCTAACTGTGTATCTGAGGGTGAAGTCCACCAAGCTACTTAACCAGAGCCTCGCTCTCTCCCATGGCTTAAGTTCTCACAAACACATTGAAACAGTATGAGGGAGTGTCCCACTCTGAGAGAGACCTGGCAATGCCCCACCCCCATTTTAATATATCCGCCTGACAGTGATTGACATGGATGGGAATCTGATCGACGAATCAGGCGGCTTAAAAGGCCAGCTGTCGAGCAGACAGTCAGATTCCACAGGCAGGATGGGGAGAAAAATGGCATGTAGGAAGCCCTCCTAATTGGATTATCATTCACTTACCCTCACCAATGCTTCCCGATGTTGAATTTTGTACAGGAGGATACAGGTTTAATCCTTGAGGGAACATGTATTATTGCTGTTAATATATACATGTTAAGAATTTTACTTTTTTTATGCTTTGTAGATGACCAAGGTGACTAAAGACCATTGCCTAGAGATTGTCAACAAATTCGAGCCATGCTCTGAGAACCAGAAGCATGGGGTTCTGGGTATTGATGGTAAGTGCACTTTTATTCTTTTCACATGCAAGTTTCTCTCGTGTTTGGAATTGAACCATCTGTCAGTTTCTTCTAATAAACTCTGAATTTAGGTTTGCAATCTTGCTTTCCACATAATCCCTCAAGGTGTATTCAGAGAATTTTCTCTCAATAGTATCAATAATTGTTTTGTTAGTTGTGGAAATGTTTCCCTGCAAGGTCAGTAGTTTTGCTGCATCTCATGCTTAAGGCTGCCTCATTTATCAGTCTTAGTCCTTATTGAAGGCCGTACATATTGGGACATATTTAGAGGAATGTAACGGTAATGGTAAAGTCCATAGCCACTTGTATTGATTCATGGTTTGGTCAACAAAAATGCAAAGTTACAGTAGTGTGTTCTACCTGGGTGTGTCCGCAAGCACAGTGTGAACCCTGTTTCACACTCATTATTAAAATCAATGTGATTCTGCAAAATGCTGCAGTCCCCAACTCTGCAAGGAATAGGAATAGCATTTGCTGAAATCGAGTGCTATTCTCCATTAACTTTGTCCCATTTAGACCGTAACTCATTATTATTTGTCATATTAAAATGTTCCTGTACTGAGGCTACAATTTCCCTTTAGTTTAAAGGGGTGGTTGGCAAAGATTTCACCTTAACACACATTTATGTTGACCCACAGACATGCATGACCACTTGCAGGGCTACATTTCAGTGAAATTTACAGATGACGCATCTCTAAAGCAAAGCCTCTCCAGCTACAGGAATTTAAAAATAGAAACCATCCCATTGGGTTTACTTGCTCTCGTCACAGGTTTCACCAACTACATGCGCAGCCCAGCAGGGGACATCTTCAACCCGGAGCACTACGAGGTGAACCAGGACATGAGCCAGCCGCTGTGCAACTACTTCATTGCTTCCTCCCACAACACCTACCTGATGGGCGACCAGCTCATGTCCCAGTCCAGAGTGGACATGTACACCTGGGTGCTGCAGGCCGGCTGCCGCTGTGTGGAAGGTCAGCATGGACACATGCATTACAGACCAATATGGATCTTTGAAGGCGTTGCCAGTAGCTGATATTTTGTGCTGATATTCACTATCTTTGACCATTTGACCATTTTAATGCCAAAAATTCTTATAAATGACAAGTTCAAGTTTGTTTCCAGAGTGGAAAAGTCTCTGAAACAGCATTTAAACCATCATGTGACATCAAATCTCTCCATTGCAAGCCATACTAATGAAATTCTTTTATCTGGGTTAGCAGCTCTTTAGGGCAGGGTGAGTCAGGTTTCATTGCAGCTTTTACAGACTGGCACCCTGAATCTGTTGAGTAAATTCCTCCCACACCACACTGGAATGATTCCTCTGGTCAGACCTCTGATATGAAAAACTATAATCATAAAGACATCCATGCTTACTTGTGTTGTATCTGATCAAAATTGCACATTTAGTGTTAGACCAATATATCAACTTAGAAAAGCTGTGGTTAGGGAGAAACCTCAATCATATCAGCAATGGACAAAATCAGCCCGAGATGATGGCAACCCAATATACAGGTCTAACCCTAATTGATAAAATAATGATACCACAAAATGATGTGTGTGCACAATTGATTTGTAATGAATTGTTTGAAGCCAAACAGCTACTTTTGAGTTATTTTAGCAATGACCGTATAAAGCTGTATTACTCAATATTGAGTGATTTTTAGTTTTTTCAGTAAGTGACGCTCATGTGTCTGTCCTCCTTCCCTCTGCACAGTCGACTGTTGGGATGGGCAGGACGGCGAGCCCATCGTCCATCATGGCTACACCCTCACCTCCAAGATCCTCTTCAAAGATGTCATCGAGACCATCAACAAGTACGCCTTTGTCAAAAACGAGTAAGTGTGGACAGACACACAGAAGCACACACATTCACTCTCACTCTTAATATTTTCTCTCTCATTCACCCAGTCATTTTATCCGCTCAGTTGCTCAGTCACTCACGCAGATAGCTTCAATAGATCTTTTTATAGATCGTTTTAATGTTGGTATGATTTTATGTTACATTGCCTTTCCATTGATGGCAATTGGAAAATCAAGCAAAGCAGTATATGGAAACAGAATCAGTGAGCCTGTTTTAACAGGCTCATTGATTGTTAACCCACAGAGAAAAATAAAAACCTGGGAAATGAGGCTTGGAATACAGTTGCAAGGTTGTGTGGGTTTCAAGCGTTATAGGTTTGAAAGGTTGTTTTCTGTTTGAAACTATACTCTGATGCAATGTGTTTGGTTGAACAGGTTTCCTCTCCATCTATTGGTTGTTAGTAACCGTTGGATGATTGAATGTTGGATGATTTGTCTAATGCAAGCATCAAATATCAATGTGATGAAGGATACATGCACATAGCTAGAGAAATATCAATATCTTTTATCATTGTTTTCTATTTGCAAGAAGCTTCAGTTATCTGGCACGCAAAGCAGGTGAACCTAGGTTAGTGCTAGTTCTATGCTGTGAGTATCTTGGCCAACAAGCCATCTAGATTACTACAAAGCTAAAGCCTGCTACACACTAGACACATTTTAACATCTTAACTGATCTTGAAAACTCTTTGCATCACACACATACCAACAGATTTGAGTATGAGGATTTGAGTTAGGGCCAGGGGTCACACACCAAATGATATGATTAAAATTGCTGTACAGATTCTTGACACATCAGGACCTCTAGTCTAGAAATTGGGCAAACCAACGTGAATTTGAAATCTAGTGTGTTTTCACCTTAAGACAGCCAACAGTGGAGACCTGCTACAGCTAATGGTAACCAAAATGAACATTATATAACAAAAGCACACAAAACAACAGTTGCCACATTTTCATGTTTGTAAAAGCGACCTGAAAATATAACTGTGAACAATAAATTCACCAATAATAGCTCATTACTATAACTTAACAACAGGCGTTTCTACTAACATAGACTTAGCAAGGCCTACTACACTAACATTACATCCTCAGCAGCAGATTCAGCCCATTTACAACGAAGAAGCCCAACGGACATAATGCAAAACCCAGATCAAACAAGGCAAAGTTGTTAAATGACACAATTAATTGCATCATTAATCTTTTACTGGCTAGCCAAACGCTTCCACAAGCTATTTGAACTGTAGAGAAATGTGAAATGGAAAAATCCATCTTTTGAAAACTAGCAGGAGCATTAGCTGGTCTACAAAGGTTACTACCACAGGCATTTCAGACATGGCAGTTCAACAAGGACCTAATGAAAATACTACATTCTCTTAGACACATCAGCACATGGAAAAAAACAACTAATGTGGCTGCAGAAGTACATACAGACAGAGGTGGTACAGGGACAAGCTCACATAATATAATTCCAATACTCCGTGTATTCAGGCAGCATGGCATACAGTATGGCTGCAGCTCTAGAGGGGAATAACGAATGACCAGCATTGTGCATTGTTCTACAAACCGGGAAAAGCAAGAGAGGAGAAAAGAAAAGCAAGAACTGCTGTAGCCGACTCGCTACTCCGAGGTCATGACAGACACACAGACGGGGACGCGAGCCGGCCAGCACCCCGGTGTTTATTAATAATAGTTCAAACAAAAGCGGCAGTCAAGTCACACTGGTCCGTTCACTGTGGGTTTCCAGCCCAATCTCGGCGTGCTCCGGCCTCAGGGTCGTTCCCACTCACTGGAAAAACACACAAAAATGTTGGATCGGCTCCCGGCTGCCCTTATCCAATTAGCCCCAATTGGCGGCAGCCCATGTTGGATGCAGGGAGAACCAGCCTACCAGCCTGATTCCCTCCCGCATCCAGCCAATGCCTCAACCACACTCACACCCCCAGTCTGCCGCAAATACATTCTAGCATTATGAAGGATGGATACAGTTTCTGAAGTTAAAGTGGCATTTTGTACGAAGACTTGTGCAGACGCCATACTGGGTAACGATACATTGGATGGACTACACAGTAATAGGGTTACAGTCGGTTCCATAGGGGGAAGTAATGAGTCCAGAGATCGTGTTGTAGTTTTGACTGGTTGAGTAGGGTGCCTGCTGTGGGGAACAAAAACGTTTCAGTGATCTAGTGAAGGTCAGATTTTGCCATCATCCCTAAGAACCAAAGAGAGAGAGCTTCATTCTAGACCCACCATTTTGCACTGTTGTATGTTCAACAATCATACAGGGAGAAATCCATCGGAGAAGAGAGACACCAATTTCTCTACCAACAGTAATCTCGATAGACCAGAATGCAATGCAGCCACACGACATGTTGCGTTTTGAGTAAGGGACCATCACCAAGAAGACTGACAGCCTTTACCAGCCTCTACACTGCATTTTACATCGTGTGCCTCAGGGATTTGGCGGGAAATCTGCTGGATTGCTTTTCGGCACAAATTTGCTGTTCTTGCAAATATATAAATATGGTGTTAATTTTGACAAACACTAGCACTAACCATACCACTGGCATTAGATAAAGGCTACCAATCATCTTCACCATTGTCTCATTTGTTAATGGTAATTATACCAAAGTATGACAGTTAATTTGACTGATGTATTGATGTTTAAAAATGCTACAGGTAACACCTTTTAATAAGATGAATAACAGAAAACTCACCATATCATTCTCTGATGAGGAAAGATCTGATCAGAGTTCCTAAAATGAAAAATTACCAAGAAAAGTTTCTGTAAATTAAGGGGAAAGATACTTCACCTTAACAAGCCTACTTGTACAGTGTATTTTTATTTTTTCTGTTTTTTTTTGTTTTTTTGTTTTGTTATTGTGTAACAAATTGGATAATGCATAGTGGTTATTTGGGTATTTTCTGACTGGTTTGTCATACTGGAGATGCAGATAGGCACAATACCACACATACCTATCCAGATACAGAGGCGTTTAAACGCAGACACACCTTTTATAGAGGGGTAGGCATAAAACCACACACACAGACTCCCAGACACCCACCTCATTACAGAGGCAGCGTCAGAAGGTGCTAATCCTATTGACATGTACACAATCTGGAGGTTGCTGTGAAAAGCACTATTTTTAGACTTTGTCTCACAAGTGAAATAAAAGAAAAGGAGCCACGCTGTGTGTGGCTGTGCACTCCAATGTGTGTTTTTGAAAACAAACCTGCGGACACCACATTCTACAGATAATTGGCGGAAAAGAGACTGGTGAAAGGCTGCATTAAACATCAAAGAATGATATAAATTTCCAGGACTACTATAAAAAAGAAAAAGGCCTCGCGGAGGACTGAAAGGGATAATATTGGAATGAAAAGCTTCTCTCTCTGATTTCAAGTGTGAAACGTCACGGCGGATGCGTAGTCAATGGGGAGTTTGCTCTTGCATGTGGCTTCGTCTAAAGAACCGCTTTGCATGCCAGATGACTGAAGCTTCACGCAAATGAAAAATATTGATAAAAATATTGATATTCCTCTGGCTACGTGAATATATTTATGGCCTTTCGTCATCATATGAAAAGCCTTAATATTTGAGTCATCATGTCGTCATGTGTAACTTATACTACCAAGAGCTTGCAGATATTGCCCAATTTGGCATGGGATTTAACAATTACAAAAATAAAAACCAAATCATACTAACCAGGAATCCAGAGGACCGGGACTGAAATGCTGTTTTGGAGACTTCAGGAGTGCACAACTTGTGAACTTGTATGGCCATCAATTGTCTGAGACATTTTAAAATACATTGATTTTAAAATACATTGAATCTCTGTTTGTCAGCATAGCCAACGATGCAATGCGACCCTGGAAAGGTCAAAAGCCACCCAACCATGTTACATCACTGGTACATGTTGGGCATTGGAAGGGAAGGATGGTTTACTGAACCATACTGACATCTGAATCTGCCAGCTAAAGAGCTTAAATACTGTTGGTTGCTTGAGTCATGTCTTGTTAAAACTGCCTTGTAATCTGCCTTAAATGTAAATAAACTGAATCTGGCGAATCTGGCAACAACAACACTCAGTAATAATCTGTGACATTTTCATTTAAATAAATGTTTAATGTTTTCTTTTTGATTGTATTGGCGATTGGATATAGCACAATAGCGATTCCACCTATAACCAATTCATGAAAGCTTTTTCATTTGCTGTTCTTTCCTGGGATAAATCCTCAGGTGCACAGGAAGTAATGCGTTTTACGTTTCCAGTTTCCAAGAACTGGGTAGTTAGCATGAGCAGTGAAAGCCACCATGGCTGGATAGACAAAGAAAAGATCACCACCTACAGAAACTCAAACCTCATCAACAGAAAATCCAAGGAAAAAGACATCACAGTACTGGACACACTGATTGACAGATGATGGTCGAGGATTACCACTTTTGTTGTTGTATTATCCTCAATATTGTCTTTTGCTGTAATTATTTGTGATGTAATCTTCAAAGCTCTGTGTTTTCTCTATTCATATTCTTATCTATAGCCTATTCTCTGCTTCTGAAATGATCCATTAAACTTGAATTTAATCTAATCTAAAATAGGGGACTCAAATCCATACCCAAAAGTAGTTTCAGTGCTATCAAATTTACATTGAGATACAGAATCAAACATGCATTCTCTCTATGTCCACCCCAACTTTTCACCCTCACAACTCCAATCTCTCCTATGTCATTATCTACCCACCCCACAGCTACCCAGTCATCCTGTCGATAGAGAACCACTGTAGTGTTCCCCAGCAGAAGAAGATGGCTCAGTACCTGATGGAGATCCTGGGGGACAAACTGGACCTGTCAAACATCAAAGCCAATGAGTCGGGGCACCTGCCCTCTCCAGAGACTCTTAAGGGCAAGATCCTCGTCAAGGTAAAGTCAGAGCATGGCTGTACTGTAGAGTTGGAGTTAGTGTTAGTGATTTTCCTCGGTGAGAGGAATTAGGCTAGCCTGTCACTTCAATTTGCTGTTTTTTACCTGGTTTTGATTGCTGAGTTTTTAACCTGTCAGAGCAGACTTCAAAGGAAGGAGACGGCGTGATCAGAAAGCGTTTGAAGATGCTATGTTTGTGAGAACAGAATGAAAGATGAGACTTTGGTTCTTTTTATGGAGTGTGTCCGTGTAGCAATAGCTAACAGCAGGCCAGTCAATTATTTGGGCACATCGGTCCACGTTCTCACCAAAACACATTATCCTCGGTCCAGTTCACCACAGATAATTGGTTGAAATGTGTTGATGGCCACAGGTCAGGCGCTGTTGGTCTTGGTGGGACTTGTAGTGTCCAACGGCCAATTCAGCCTGTATAAACATCACTGACAGTCTGTGAACAGAGCCAGGCAATTAGCAATCTTCTTGGACATTTCTAAACACATTTGTATGGCTAGCTCGACCAAATCTGTTCTACCAGTGAGAATTGCAGATAAAAGAGTACACAATATTATTTCCCTATCCATTTCCTGCCAAATTTGCCCTTAACTTCTCTATGGCCATTGTGAAAGCATATGGATGGTGTAATCGATCTATCCAGGTGGGCAGCTGTGGTTTAAATTGTAATTCACAATGTGAGGAAACTCATCTATTTTCTCATCTTACATTGTTATATCGCACCGTGTTATTTTGTAGTTTACCTTTTTATTGTACCCACTGTCCCTCAACCTGCCATGTCTACTTTTACTTCAGTTAGTGATTTTCTACATTTCCCAGATGATAACAAAAGGGAAAGATGGGAAGATTTCCCATTTCCCATTGCTGTAGGAAAGGGCCCGTGACATCACATTGTCATTTTACCAATTAATCACAGGAATATGTAAGCTATACCACAAATGGACCCAGAAAGGCAAGGTACATCGCCAACAGCTGGTTCTTTTAATAGTTTAAGTGTTTTATGGTAGATTTCTCCTTGAACAAACTGAAGCAGGAGATCAAGTCAAGAAAGCAGCACCACCCCTCTGTTGGCTGGGGATGGAGCAGCGGTGAAGTATCGAGGTTAATGAGGGTTTATTGACAGCAGATGCTTTCACTAAAGAGAAGGCATGGTGCCAATACCTGGCACACCAAGGTGCTCCATTGCCAGCTGCCACATGATCACTACTACCTTTTGTGCACAATTTCTATTCTGTTTGTGATGGCACCTATAGATTCTAGCACTGTGAGGAACCGTGGCAATATCCACGGTCTGCAGTGCAACACTTTGGTTTTCTCAATACCGTGCAACACTCAGAGCAGGCAGTTGTGTCCAGATGTAGCCTCACTGTGGATGCCAATGTCAGACTATTATCACACAAACAGTGTTGCTGCATGCCGCCACCTCCTTGGCACTGTGACTGCGGGTGATGGCTAACCATTGGATGAACAACCCCACTTGTTAAGCCTTGCTGAAAAATCAAACCAATCCATCCTTTATTGTTGTGTCTGTTCCTAGTGCCTCCCCTCCTCCTCCTCCTCCTACCTCTTGAGGCCTGTCAATGAGGGTGTTTGCTCCTACATTGCCACTGTCCCTGGTGAATATGACCCAGAGCAGCAGTTATATGAGGATAATTCACACAGTTTTTGGCAGCAACCAAACCCTCTGCTCATTGCAAACATCTACCACTGTGGGGCTCCATTTGAGTCCTAATGGTGTGGATAATGGAGTTGTTCTCTGGTGTCTATGTTGGCCCCCTCTGGAGCCAACATGGAAGGAAGGGGATTACAGGCCTCAATATTTGATGGTTGGTTTTAACACCTTGCCTTCACAGCTCAACCGCTTGTGGGCAAGCCAAGACTGCAAGCAAGTTCCTGTTTGCTGCTTGCTTGCTATATTTTAGTCTGGTCAAATCTATTCTAGTATCATCTCTCACATTCCAGAATGCTTGATAGACAAACCTCAAATCAAACCAAATGTATACATAAAACACAAATAAATTTGATGAGGATAGAAGCTGTTTGTGATAATAACTTGAAGCCTTCCGTTCTCCTTCCCTTCTCCGCCAGGGTAAGAAGCTGCCTCCCAATATTGACGAGAACGCCGAGGAGGGAGACGTTTCAGATGAGGACAGCGCCGATGAAATGGAGGACGACTGTAAGCTGATGAATGGAGATGTACGTAGTCCTCTTTCCTCTTCTTGTCTTTTCCTCCACTTCACCATGTTTACCTGCTACCTAACTGGTGTCTAACAGATGCGGTGTGAATTTGCAAATATGTGTGTGCGCGTATGCATGTATTTTTCTGTTTTTGATGGATTACCTCTCAGTTAAGAGTCAGTCAGTGTCCGCAGGGCCCTAGTCTCTTATCTTGTCTTTGTAATGCGCTGTTGTTTGCCTCCTATATTACTATGTCTGTTTTTCGCTTTCTCTTCTTTTCCTCTGTCTTTCTTTCCGTGCCGGTATCTGTTCTCATTTTCTTTCTCTCATGGTCTTTTCTCTCTATCTGCCCCCTCCCTCCCTCCTTTCAATGTTGCTTACTTCTTTCAAAGTGGAAGGTATTGTATGACGAGCTCATTCTCAACCTCTTTAGAAATCCTCACCCGAGTCATGTGTCATACTTTATCATACTGCCTGTGAAACGCTGTTTAACGTTTTAGGTCCAACAAAATGTTGCATTCTTTAGGTAATTCTTACCTTCTAAGAGGTAAGAATTCTGGATCTGGTAGCAAACTATTCTCCATGTTAGAGTTATGGGCCATAAATATTGTGGCTTCAGGTACTTAGGGTTAAACCAATATGGGTTTTTGAAGGCTGATACCTATATTATTTTTGGATTCAAGCCAATATTTCATGTCATATTTCATTTTCATGCAACAGAATTCCAAAGAATATGTTTCCCTGAGAATCTTATTCCTGTCAGGGTGGAAATGTCTCTGAAACAACATTTAGACTATGGGACACTAAATCTCTCCATTGAAACCCAGGATAATAAGCCTTGGTCTAACCCTATAGTGAGTACTTATGTTAAAGATATGGAGTATACTCTGTTAAAAGTATTTATCCAGCATTTTGCCACCTGTGCATTCTGGTGACAAACCATCTGAGCTGGTTTGTAGATACACTATGCCACCTAGTGGCTGATGTGAGCATGTGCTTATTATTCCAGTTGGGGCATAGATCAGCACTCTCACCAAGGAGATCCTCCGTTTCATTGTCTTCTTCATTGACTGAAATAAAAGCCATCATCCATGAAATGATCTGGGAGCTTGTGCATTATGTACCAGACCATGTGTCGCTTCATCTTTCCTCTCCATGAAACCTGAGCTCCTACTTTCCTGTAGAATCCTGCATGATGTTTCTTTTTTTTTTTTCTTCTTTTTCAAAAGTGTTAAAAGTGACATTTCTTCTTTTCCAAGAGTTTATTTTACAGTAGGACCTCAGAAACCTAAGATTACTTTCAAGGCAAGATTGTCAGAACAACACATTGACTTAAAGCATTATTTGGCCCATGTAAAATAGGATAACTCAGTCTAACTGGAGCTGAAATGTTTTAACTGCAGCAATAAATCCCAGTGACATATATAAAATTCTAAAGTTTCGCTAGGTTGACTTCTCAGTTGATTATGGAGAAGAGGTTGAATAGCTGAGGTTCTACTGAATGTTCTTAAGTTACCCTCGTCCCTGGCACCATGTACAAATGTTCTTAATCCTTCTCTCTCTCTCTCTCTCTGTGTAACTCTTACTCCCTCCCTTCTCCAGACCTCGGCCAACAGAAAGCAGGTGGAGAACTTGGCCAAGAAGAAGCTGGACAACCTGATGAAGGAGTCCAAGATCCGAGACAGAGAGGACCCAGATAGCTTCACCATCGCTGCCCTGCCTTCCACCGGGAAACCCTCCGACACGGCTGGCCTTAAAGTAAGGATGAGAAGCCATTCTTGTTCAAGCTAATAATTTTAGCTAACCCGCTGTTTGTGTGGTCAGGAGGGACTTTGGGGTACAAGTCTAGTCCCCTGGATAGCACTGTTCCATCACAGAGGCTCTTTTGATGCCGCGTGCCAAGCAGAGAGGTCTGAGGTGCCTTTTATTTTAGTAATAATCTGGGACATGTTGATAGAAATAAATGTGCATTTTGCTACTCTCTCATGCCGATTGATTTAACACAATAGAGATTCAACCTCTAGCCAGTTCATGAAAGCTTTTACATTTGCTGCTCGTAACACCCAGTCCTGGGGAAAATCCTGTGGCACACAATAAACACCAGCTCAAACCCCTGAACCAGCTGGAAAGCCTTGGGTGGGGGAAAGTGAATGGGTAATGCTCTCCCCTACTGTTGAGGTGTCCTTGAGCAAAGGCACTTAACTGACTGTGGTTGTGCTGGGCAGCTCCCAGTGTGACTGTGTGAAAGTGTTACGTTAATATGAAGCAGGACGCGAGTGGGAAAAGAGCATGGAGCTCATGGTGGTTGACTTTCCCATCACTTAAAAAAAAAAGAGATGTGGCAGTAGATAGTGATTGGTCCAAACTATAATCAGTTTCAATACTGAGGCTATATTACCATACAAATGACTTTTTCACATTTGATTAGGTGGAATAAAATGGTGAAGCGACCATTTTTGCTTCGTACTCAAATAGGTTTGCTAACAAAGAGAGAATTTAGAATTTAGTTTGAATTTAGCCCTTCAATACTGTAGATCCTCCCAAACAAACCCTGACATCCTTACTTTGTCAAGGGAAATTCGGATTTCTCCATTCTCTTAAAACTGCAATTTTACTTACTTTCTTCACAAGATATTGAATTTGCCATTACATGAAGATCTGAACAGTTTTTGATCTGCCCCATGTGGCCTTTAGCCATCAAAACATAGGTCTAGATACATGTTTTTCAATTCAGTCATGGTGTGTTCAACAGATATTTTCTTACGGTGGCGGAAAGAAACATGGCCACCGTGGCCGATTGGTGCCATGTTCAGGACATCGATCTGTACACCAATTTTGGTGCTTTCACAATAACCTGAATGATTCATGTATATTTTACCTGGACTATGTTGAAAATGAGGCTATATATAGAGCCGATATTGGCCTTTTGATAGGATAGTGGCCAGTCAGTATTGTCCACCGGTGATATGATGGAGGTGGTGATATGATTTTACTCACCAGCTTCAGTGTCAGTCTGTAAAACCCACAATGAAAACTGTCTCCCCCTGCCTTAAGGAGCTGCTAGCCCACCTAAAAGAATGTCATTAGTCTGGCTGTCAGTGGCGCGGTTTAGTGCCCCATGGTGGTCTAAATCAGAGTTCCTCAAATCCGGGCCTCGGGGTCCAGAGTGCTGCTGGTTTTCTCTCCTACCAGGAAGTTAATTGCATTCACCTGGCATCCCAGGTCAGCTAGAATGGAAACTACCTGGCAGAATAGAAAACCAGCAGTACTCTGGACCCGAGGCCCGGATTTGAGGACCACTGGTCTAAACGCTGTTTCAGAGCTTTTCCACCCTGCCGAGCGTCACAGAATCTTTGTAATTTTTGCAATTTTTTTTGGCATGAAAATTTAAAGCTGTTGAATATTAGCATAACAGCTTCAGCTCAAACATGTCTGTATCTGCCATCAAAAACCCATATCGATCAAATCCTTAAAGACACCATACACACCCATCCACCATTCCAACATGAACTAAGGGCAACAGGGAGAGCTGATGTTGATTTTCTCATCTGCTTCCAGGGCAAAGGTGACGATAGGACAGACACAGCAGACGAGGCAAACTCCAGCAGCAACAAGCCTACCGGCCGTTCCTTCATGGGCAACTTCTCTAAACGCAAGGTTGGCCCAGTCATTTCTTTTCCCTTTTGCTTTACTGCCTAAACTTGCACAGTCCTTTGATCCCATCTCTCTGTGTCTTCTTTATTCTTTGGTGAGTCAAGTCTTGATCACCCTGTAGGGGCTTTCTTTTTGGCACAAGCTGTCACCTCAGAACAAGTTCATTGGCCAATCAGTATTGAGTATTTGGGGCACTCCTCTCCAAGTTGAACATGTCTCAGCTTTAGTCATGGCATTATGTCAATGTCAGACAGAAAAACGTATCAGTGTCTGGAGGGAAGTAAGCAGCCTCTTAAAGTTTCCCAGTAAGTATCATTAGATACTTCATTTCAGAAAGGGCTCCTTAGCATGGAGCACCAGCCAGGGACACATGAATGAATTTGGTGTCTATGTTCTCATCACTTGATGCGGGAGTTAACCAACAAAACAATCTCCCAAAAACTTGGTGCATTCCTTTAAACATATTTCTTTTTTTGCTCTTTAATCTTGGTAATAAGATATAATATATCTTTTCAAAAGCCTCACAATTTCCTCAGTGAAACAAAGGGGCAGCTCTAGCTACATGCCATCCCTTAAAGCTGGTTACGCATGAAAAGATCTCCCACACAGATATTCCCAGGTCCTTTATTTCTTGTGTCCCCCTGTTTCTGGAGAAGTAACTAAGTAATTGTTGCCGCTGTAGAAAAAGACGGCGAAGCTGAAGAAGGCATCCAGCATGGAAGACACGGATACAGACCAAGAGAGCACTAGTAGTGCGTCCCGTGCCCCCCTGCACCACAGCAAGTACGAAACACACACACAAACATTTCCAGTACCAGATAGAGATATGGATGTGCTGTCCCCATAGAGTTAATATAGGAGGGGGAAGTTTGAACACTTGGTCAATGTTGGTCATAAGACATTATATAGCCACCATCATACACACATTATAATCACTTTAGAAAATGTCATATTGTATCATAACACATTGTGGATATGGAATGACAAAATTATGAGGCTGTTATAATTTATATATTTATTTATCACAGGAATACAGATTTATTTTGGTCATAATGTATTATTATGATACATTATGTATTATTATGACCAAATGTATTATTATTATTATGCCTTCATAATCACATAATTACATTAGAAAATGTATTTATGCATCATGCAGCGATGACACATTTATGACGTTACAAGCCACTTGACTGAAATAATATCTTGAGTTCATGAATTACTTCAAGTAATCATAGGGGTTTAAGCTTTATGAGGCATTATTACATTTTTTGATATGGCTATGATGTGATTATGTGCTTATGATGACCATATAATGACTTATGCCTTTTTAAAGTAAAGTTTTACTAAAAGGTTTGTTGTTGAGATAACATTTAAAAAATAAAAACAATAAAGTTATTATTATTAAACTCGCTCCGGTTGAGGTACTCCATTAATTTCAACCTGTTCTGCTATTTTCACGCTTTTTTTTAACCGGTGACCTATTGTTGACATTATAGGAAGAAGAAGACCATGAAGTTGTCCAGAGCTCTGTCTGACCTTGTTAAATACACTCGGTCTGTGGGCCTCCACGATATCGAGGCGCAAGGTGAGCAGCTCTACTCACTGGGGAAAAAAACCTCTAGCAGTAGCATTGTTAGCATTTCTCATTGGAACAAATGGGTACAGCTGGGTACGGGATCGCCATAATCGGGTTAGACCGTTCTAGGGGTTTGCCGATACACCGGGCCAATATTGGCCTTTTTATAAAAAATCTGAATATGATCTGGATATGATGCAGTTTGTTTGATGACACATTTGTTTATTACTACACTGGCTGTCTATGGGAAGCCCTTACTGAATCGATAGTAATGAGACAGACACAGTATGCATGAATATGTTTTATTTTATTATTTATTTATTAGAGTATTATTCTAGTATTATCCAGGGTTTCAGTGGAGAGTTTTAGTGTCCCATGGTCTAAATGCTGCTTCAGAGGCTTTTCCACCCTGACAAGAATACAATTCTGGGGGAAACACTGAATATTTGGCATTTTGGATTGTTTTTTGGCATGGAAATGGTGAGATTTAAAGATACTGAATAGCCGCTATCAGCAGTTTCAATCCAAAATATCAGTTTCGGTATCAGCCTTCAAGAACTCTGTGTCTGTCGAGTGCTGCTTGATAATAATCTCTTAACTAGCTAGAAACTTTATTCCCCGATGCCTTGTGAAGAAAATGAACTGGCTAAATATCCAGATGTCAAGGTGTCTCTGTGTTGTCCCTAGCAGCCAGCTGCAGTTGGCAGGTCTCGTCACTGAGCGAGACCAAAGCCCACCAGATCATGCAGCAGAAAGCAACTGCTTTCATCCATTTCAACCAGCGGCAGCTCTCCCGTATCTACCCCTCCTCTTACCGCGTGGATTCCTCCAACTTCAACCCCCAGCCCTTCTGGAACGCCGGATGCCAGCTTGGTACTGCGATTGCACCACATGTCAACAATACTCTAACTCTCTTTACTCTGGCATCAGCCCAAAGCGTCTGTCACGTCTCCAGCTTGTTCAAAATGCAGCAGCTGGGATCTAAACGGATCAGATCCCATCTCCGATTGCCTATTAGATTTACAATTGCTTTTTAAGAATTTACTGAGAACCTTTTAAGGCACAGCACGCCCTGGCTCCCAGCTACATATCAGACCTTTTAATAAATCCCCCTATGAGCCAGTGTGCAGCCTCAGATCCTCAGCTCGGGCACTCCTCAAGTCCAGGCTAAAGACGAATGGTGACCGGGCTTTTGCCACCAGAGCCCCAGGGCTTTTGGAGCACCCTCCCTGAGGAGAGCAGGCTAGCAGAATGACTTTGACTTTCTTAAAAAGCACTTTTATGAACAAGCCTTTTTTATCATTGCCACTTTTTATTTAGTTATCTTACATACACATAAAGTTTATTATTAGTATTATTTTAAAGCATTTTGCTCTTTCTTACTCTTGATACTTAATTCCCTTGAGTAGCTGTTAGCCAGCACATAAGGGAATAATTCAACCTATTGACAATAATGAATTGATTTTATTTCAGTTGCGTTGAACTACCAGTCAGAAGGTCGGGTGCTCCAGCTGAACAGAGCCAAGTTCTACAGCAATGCCAATTGCGGTTACATCCTCAAGCCTGCTTGCATGTGTGAAGGTAAGCTCACGCAAATGGTTCATCATGTCATAGTAGGATAAAATTGTGGAGGAAACACTGAATCATTTTTGTGACGTGAAAATGGTCAAATTTTAATCGGAAATCCACTTCAATACAAAGGTTTTAGTATTAGTCTTTAAAACCCCATATCAGTCTAACCCTACATGTGATTACAAAAACACATTTTGTCCCTCTCTGTCCAATATAGGTGCCTTTAATCCCAACCTGGAGGACCCGCTGCCAGGCCAGATGAAGAAGCAACTGGTCTTGAAGATCATTAGTGGACAGCAGCTGCCCAAACCCAAAGACTCCATGCTAGGGGATAGGGGAGAAGTATGAGACAGACACACACACACACACACACACACACAGATCCTTGTATTACCATACTTTTGAGGACCTTCCATTGATTACATTACGTGTGCTGCATAAGGCTGGGTATTATTGTAACGATTTTACCGATTCTGATGCCATTTTCAATTCTCCTTACCAATTCCTATTAGATAAACTAGGGGGGAAACACTACAGCTTTAATGGAGTGCCCTAACATCAAAATTTATCACTGTTTGCACACATCACATTACATCACACCGAAAGGTCCAAAAGTCTAATGCACAGCTGTCAGAACAAACATCCTCCAGCGGAGCAGCAGCCTCTTGGCAGTGATAAGGGAAATTGATACTAGGAGCTTGTGAATTCCAAGGAATTGGACAATTTGAAATCAGGACTAAATTGTAACTGCTTCTCAATACCCAGCCCTGGTGCTGTGTGCAGTTTACTTTACACCACCTTTGAGGATTTCTGGGTATTGAAGTCCTCAAAATTTAAACAGTTAACTCTCTGCCATTTAGGGCTGCCAACATCCAAGAAATACAAAGTGCAGCTTTAACCCTAAACCAGCCACCTGGGGAAATGAGGACTGCCCAAAATGCGGTTCTCTCAAGGATAGAAGTGCAAGAACACACACATTACATTTGCACAAAAACTGATGAGCTACAGAGTTTAGGAGGACAGCATTACTAAGTCAGCAGCACTATGCCCTATCTCTATGCACATCTACACATTCTTACACATCCACTAATATTTGTCGTGTCTGGATGTTGCCATGTTGTTGGTGCCCGTTTTTAGTTATTTTTCTTTTCTGTATTGTACTTGCATTATTTCTTTTTAACATAAGATAAGAAACTTTAATGATCCCTGGGGGGAAATCGTCACAGCAGCATACTTGGATACAGCAAAGAAAATAATTTTGAGAGGTGTATTCCACTCAGGGAAAGACATTCTCTGGAGTCAGGGAAGTCAGGGAATATCAGGAAATTTTACCGATGAGTGACTATAGCAGAATGTATTATCAAACCTGTTTCACACAGTCATTGCATTAGATGGTGGTTTTCAACTCTGGAAAACCAGACTGTCCACCCCTTTAGAAAAGCATTAATAATCCAGGAAGGACGTTTTAGATCATGGAAGTGCTCTGACTTAGTTATGGAGAGCCAAGGAAAGGTCATGGAATTTCTCAGGCACGGTGAGAACACTGGTGAGTATTAAGTGATGACTTAATGCTATGTCACACTTATGTCTGTGTGTCAGATCATCGATCCCTTCGTGGAGGTGGAGATCATCGGCCTGCCAGTGGACTGCTGCAAGGAGCAGACCAGGGTGGTGGACGACAACGGTGAGCTGGATGACAAGTTGAATCAGTGATCTCTGACCCTGGAGTCGTTTCATTGGCTGCATTTCCATGCCAGAGTAAAAGACTACCAGTCAAACTAGTTAAGGCTTAATTCAGACTAAGCTCTTTAGAAGAGTCTTTACTACCCTGCGACTGAGTCTCCCTGTTGCCATGAATGAACCTAACATTAACTATTGACTGAGCAATAGTAGCTTACTGCTAATACAGGGGATCCCAAGAGGAATCTGTGCAATCTTCTTGAGGCTGCCGACTACTTAACTGGATGTTACTGGCAGTTAGTTATGCTTTTCACTATAATGAATCACGGATGTCAAGTACGGCAGGCTGTAGTTGTTGCTGGAAATGCACTCAACCCTAGAAATCCACTGAAACTTTACCTGTCTGAGTTTGTGCAGACAGCGAGAACCGAAAGTGAAAGGAATAAGATGTCTCCATGCCACGTTAACCTGTTGAATTATGAGACCCCCGATTATGATGCCTGGCTTACTCCCATATTAGAGTATGACCAAGGTTATTCTAACCAAATTAAAGCTTTTACATGCTCAAATTAGGTTATTTGAGGAACTGGGTTACAGGTACTACATGTAGTATTTTAAATATGAATATCATTGTCACATTAATTGTGATAACTTGGTATAATTACTGTAAACAAATGAGACCATGGTCGAGAAGATTGGTAGCCTCTAGCTCATGCTAGTAGTATTGTTAGTGCTACAGTTTCTCAAAATCAAGACTACATTTCCCATAAACCCCATTGCTTCCTGCACACACCCCCCCACCCCCCAGAGTCTTTGTCTTTACTGAAGAGTATCAACATGTGATTTTTTTTTTTTCTTCATCTTCCTTTCTCTCCTTCCACCATCTGCCGTTGCCAGAAACTCTGGAAGCTTTAGCTCCATTAATGCTGGAAGAACAGCGCCCTCTTCTTGTTTTGTGCCATAGAGCAAGCTTTCCAGCCAAATCTTACCTAGTGGTAGACAATATAAATGCAGCATAGAGGCTGCCAATCTTCTCGGCGATGGTCTCATTTGTTTATGATAATGTCACAAAATTAATGTGGTGGTGATTTATTGATGTTAAAATGCTACACACAGCACTTTTTTTAAAAAAATTAAATCTCTGTACATGTTAACGAAGCCAGTGTTGTGTTTGGACACAGTTTTTTTGTTTTTTTTTTTTCTATTTGGTGGATGCTTTTTTCGAACGAATGGATGTACCTTTTTTTTTTTTTTGTATGGATGGCTGGCCACTGTGGGAATTGAGCTCCCTCTGCTTGGCGCCTTGTTCTGTGCATTGAGCCACACAGGATTTCTTCTGTGTTTGCATGTGGAGAGCAGCGGTTTGTTGTGGTTTGGCTGTGACATGTGATTAATGTATGTATGTATGTGGTTGGAGCAATGCGTGTGTTGAATATGACTCTCTATCTGTGTGTGTGTGTACACTTCTATCTGCTATGTATCTGTATGGGTTCTGATCTATAATGGATGAGCTCAGCATGGGGAGACGTGCACAGGCAGCACCTCACTGTCTGCACACACACACCCTGAATTATTCATGACAGCTGAGCTTGCGGTCTAACTCTCTCCTGGACCGTCCACCCTCTCTATCCATCTCTATTACACTCGCTCTCTGTTCTCACTGTTTATCCCCCATAGGTTTCAACCCGATGTGGGAGGAGACTCTGGTGTTCACCCTCCACATGCCGGAGCTGGCCCTGGTGCGGTTCTTAGTGTGGGACCATGACCCCATCGGCCAGGACTTCATCGGCCAGCGTACCATCGCCTTCAAAAGCATGATACCAGGTAAGGCACCGTCAAGTGGCCGTAAAGTGTACCCCCGACTGGCTTTTAGATGGAGCTGATTCATCCAACCTCACCCCAGGTCGTTCCTGTGCTGACCTCTAAAAGCTCTTTTAGGAACCTTTTTTTAGCACTTTTTTGACTCTTGTGTGGTTGAGTAAGATATGATTTCTTTATTGGTCCATAGACAGGGAAATTCACTTTTGTGGCAGCATAGTAAGAGAAATAAGGACAAGGGTTGGACTGATATGTGTTTGCCAATATATATGTCTTCTTTAAAAATTAAAGATCCGATATCAACCAGTCAGTGTCGTCTACCTCTGGTATCATGGATATGATGCAGTTTGATTACATATTTATTGTATCATTGATCAATACTACACTGGTTGTCTATGCGAAGCCCTTAACCTGAATTGATTTTAATGCAACATTTCGATCGGCACACAAGTATGCATGAATAGGTTTTTTTTATTATCATCCTGGGTTTCAGTTTTATTGTCCCATGGTCTAAATGCTGTTTCAGAGGCGTTTCCACTCTGACCAGAATAAAATTCTGCACACTGAATTCTTTTAATTTTCAGAATTTGTTTGCCATGAAAACGGGCAGATTTAAATATATTTAAGATCAGCTATTGACAACTTCAGTCCAAAAAATATGGGCTTTCAAAAACCTGTATTGGTCAAACCCTAAAACACATGTACCAAAAGCTTTTGTCTGTGTTTTGCTTGCATGTTTAAGTACCTATTCATTTCACTGCTGATTGATAAAGCAAGATGCATTTCATTCATTGGTAATGCTGATGTTGCTGTGATGTGTTTGCGTGCAGGTTACCGCCACGTGTACTTGGAAGGTATGGAAGAGGCCTCCATCTTTGTTCATGTAGCTGTGAATGACATCACTGGTAAGGTAGGTGCTACTGAGGGAGCCGGCTGACTACTACCAGTGCGGCCTAATAAAGAACTGCCTGTACGTGCGCGCGCACACACACACACACACTTTCCAGAAAATTTGCACTCCACATTTTTGAAATCATAAAACTTCATCCCCATTTGTTGTGAGATTGTGTTAAACTACAATCAGAATCTGTGAATGAGCACTAAAACACAAAATCATCAGCATTCTGCAGGGTTCCTCAAATTGGGTTTTCCAGGCCTGGAGAATCTACAGAAAATGAAAAGTACCCTGATCTATTGGGAAAATATCCCAATAGATCAGCTGTGTGATCGGTGTGTTCCTGGTCCAACAGGATTGATGTTGATTTACCTCTGTGTTGTGTTGCATAGTCCTATTACCACAGTTATGTGTATGGAAAACACTTCATGGGATAGTTTCACTAAAATGGCCTTCTAAATATATATATATATATATATACACTCACCGGCCACTTTATTAGGTACACCTTGCTAGTACCGGGTTGGACCCCCTTTTGCCTTCAGAACTGCCTTAATTCTTCGTGGCATACTTTCAACAAGATGTTGGAAACATTCCTCAGAGATTTTGGTCCATATTGACATGATAGCATCACGCAGTTGCTGCAGATTTGTCGGCTGCACATCCATGATGCGAATCTCCCGTTCCACCACATCCCAAAGGTGCTCTATTGGATTGAGATCTGGTGACTGTGGAGGCCACTGGAGTACAGTGAACTCATTGTCATGTTCAAGAAACCAGTTTGAGATGATTTGTGCTTTGTGACATGGTGCATTATCCTGCTGGAAGTAGCCATCAGAAGATGGGTACACTGTGGTCATAAAGGGATGGACATGGTCAGCAACAATACTCAGGTAGGCTGTGGCATTTAAACGAT